>RBNI01004301.1:0-14293 GCA_003990745.1 Jimgerdemannia flammicorona | reverse complement strand
GGTTTTTTGCCCTGTTATATATAGTTAAGCTATTAAATAAGAGCTGACCTATATTTAATAGAGAGACAGTACTCAGGGGGGGGGTGGGAGAGGGTTTTGGCTTATATAGTCTAGATTTTCTTTTAATAAAAATCTGCTAGACATAGAGTTTATAAAAAAAAAAAAAAAAAAAAAAAAAAAAAAAAAAAAAAAAAAAAAAAAAAAAGACATTAGATTTCAAGTCTGGAAGTGGACCTTATTTAGAACTGAAGATATAGATATTCAGCTCTGACTTATTGGGAAAGAGGTTATAGAGAAGACTAGAGACTAGTCTTTAGTACTAATATAAAGTACTTTTGTTTATAAGATAACAAAGATAAAAAAGAGTAAGAAAGAAAAGAAGAATCTGCTAAAGACTCTAGAGGAACTCAGTGAGGTGATAGAGTATTATATAGTAACATGGTGGGCCTATGTAGTATCAATGTATTTAGAGATAGTTAATGGTAAGTAGATCTATATAAATAAAATAATGTAGAAGAGGGTTTAGGAGAGAAAGAAGCAGAGATATCTGCTGATAGGTATGAAGAAGAAGTTATCAAATAGAGCTGAGGAGGTTTCAAGAGAAATGAGGATGAGTAATTGGGTGGGGGATTGTATAGAAGAGAAAGAGGAGGATATGGCAGAGAGCAGAAAAGTGAGAAGTCAGGACCTCTATAATGATGGTATGCTCAAGGTCTAAAAGAAGAAGAAGAATTATATAGTGAGGGCTGAAGCTTAGAAAAGGAGAGTTGGGAAGGATATAGAGATGAGGGATATATATAGAGTCTGATTTGGGGTACTATATATAACTAAGAGAGGGCAGATAGTTGGAGTAGAGGAGGATAAGCTATATGATATTACTGAGAAGGAGTATGATGAGTTTGCAAGTACTGATACTAGTGCTATACTACTAGTAAAGGAGAGGCTTGTAACTCCAGATGGATAACATATTGGTAATTGTGATTAGTACTCTGAATTAGTCAATTCAATCTGAATTAGATTTGGATTGATTCAAATTAAATCTCATCCAGATCAACTCAGATGAAAAATAAGCTGATCTAGATTGATTCAAATTAAACATTGTTTTGATTTCCAAAATTAGACAATTAAATATTTATATCAGTAACTTGATATATAATTATCCAATTTTGATAATTATAATATTATTTTAAAGTCCTTAATAGGACCTTTCTAATGATATCAAGAATATTGAAATTGGATTATATGTTGCTGAGTTATTAAGAAAAACATATGACTTGCTGATTTTGAAAATTTCTTCAAAAGAATGTTTTTCTTAATAGCTTAGCAAAATATAATCCAATTTTAATATTCATAATATCATTAGAAAGACCTTATTAAGAGCTTTCAAATGATATAAATATTTAATTGTCTAATTTTGAAAATCAAAATAATGTTCAATTTGAATCAATCCAGATTAGCTCATTTTCCATCTAAGTTGATTCAAATCAACTTGAATCTAATTTAAATCTGATCTAGATCAGCTTGTTTAGAGTACTAATTTTGATAAATGAGTGTAATAATGAATGAGTTAGCTGTAGAGGAGTTGGAAGAAATAGACTTATATATTATTAGTAAGAAGTATTAGATGAGGGTGTTGAGATATGATGAAATAGTTAAGAAGCTAATGGTAGAGGTTTGGCAGTATTTTTGTTATGAGGTAGATATCATAAGAGAGGCTGAATTAGCTGTAGCTACTAGAGAGTGTACTGTTTTCTAGTGGAGATAGAAGTATAGATTACAGCTCTGGCAGGTAGTGTATAAGGAGTATAAGAAAAAGATAGATTAAGAATGATGAGGTGATTGCTGAGATATTGACTGGATTGGATGCTAAGAAGATTGAGGAGGAGGAAGTAATTGTAAAATATAGTCTAGACTTAACTCAGAAGAAGATAAGTGTGGAACTATAAAGAAAATAGAACTATGACTTAATAATATTTTTTTATGAATAGTATAACTAATATTTTCTTACTGAATATAAATGGTCTGAGAGACTCTGTAAGGTATCAGAATATTTTTACTTAGCTGAAGGGTTTAGAGATAGATCTTTTTCTATTATAGAATATATATTATGAGAAGAATTTAGATAGACAGGAGTGGGTGAGAAAATAGAGTAGTACAGTAGTTTAGAGAAATAAGGTGGGGATTCTGGTATAAAGGGACAAAAAGAAACTGTGTGAGATTGGGAGATAGAGAGACTGCTTGGTTTAGAGAGAGGGATAAAGACCAGAGTAAGAGCTAGTAATAGTCAGCTCTTTACTATTACCTAGTAATTAGGGGTAACTGAGTAGAGCAGCTGGGTAGACTTTAAGAGTATGGTATACTTGCTAAAGCTAGTATAGATGTACTGGTTAAAGACTTTAATATAGTACAGAATGTATTATTAAATTGAACTAATAAAGAGATATATGCTGTAGACCATAGTAGTGGTCCATATATTTGAGAAGATATAGAGCATTTAAGTTTATTGATAGATACTGACAGGATGGTATAGAGTAACTAAAGGAATTATACTTATTGAGTGAATAGACTTGAAATAAGAATTAACTGGATGCTAACTGCTGACTACTAGGAGATAAACTATTGAGATCTATCTAGTAGATAAAATGGGCTAAATTGTTGAGCCAGGAAGTGGTGGATAATTAGAGGTTAGTGTAAGTCAAGTTGGAGGTAGTGGAGTTGCAGAGGGTATTAAAGAGAGGGGGTTGGAGACATGAGAGGAAGTGGAGAGGTTGAGTGCTCTGGTGAATACTGGCAAGAGGTTCTGGAGTAATCAGAGGATATATATGCACTGGGCTAATTGTCTGGGTATGAGGATTGACTGGATGCTAACAGTGGAATACTAGAGCTTGGATGTTTGAAAGTCACTAGAGGTTGAGTGGTGTCTATGATCTAATTACTGGAGACTGTTGGGGCAAGAACATTTTGGAAGAAGTGGAGATAGACCTGGACATTGGTACCTCAATTCCTCTTCATTGGCTGAGAAGAGTCTATGGGATAAGTGAGTAGAGAATATTTGGCAGAGAATGGAGGACTGGATACTGGAGGGGGTAGTAGTTAGTATTTGGTGAATGAGGTTGAAAGAGACTGCTTGGGTTTACTAGAATGAAGCTGGTAAGACAAAAGGAAAGCAAAGGAGAAGGAGGGTGACTTGGGCTTCTGCTAGATTGGCTAGGCTTTTAGAAGATTGGGCTGAGCTCTTGGCCCTAGAGGGGGTGGAAGACTGGAGATTAGTATGGGTAGAGCTGGAGATTGTAGAGTTACAACAAGTATTGAGAGAGGAAGAGGAGATGAGAGTGTGGGGTTTGGCTGCATGACTATGCTGGCAGGGATTGGAGGAGAGAGAGAGGCTCTCTTGGTATCTTTCAAGAACCCTTCAGGCAAGGAGAGTGAAGCAGAGATAGAAAGGGGTTCTTGATTCTGGTGGTCTGCTGATATATAGTTTACAAGATATTCTGGGCTTGTTGAAGGAGAGGTAGAGTAGTTTGTGGAGTGAGGAGGAGGGTGGGGCCAAGGCTTCTACCATAGAACATACTTTGAAAAAATAGTGCCCACTATAGACTGATGGACTGGAGAGTTTGGTGGAGCTAGTTCAGGAGGAGGAAATTTGCTAGGTTCTTGCCATGACTATGCTGGACACAGCACTAGGAGAGTATGGCTTGTTCTGGGACTTTTGGAAGAAGATGGTAGATGTCTCTGGAGTGATGGGGGAGTTGATGGTACTTTATAACTTGGTACTACAGTCCAGGAGGTAGGTGGGGGAGCAGAATCTAGGGCTGGTGGCTCTGCTCTTTAAGGACAAGAGTAGGAGGAAGAATTGGAGGAACTGGCAGCCCATCATACTACTGGACATAGATAGGAAGTTAGTCACTAAGGTGGTGGTGACACAGCTGCAGAAGGTGGCCCAATAAGTCTTGGATGAGAAGCAGTGAGGTTTTGTAGGGGGCTGGCTTATTAGAGATGGTATGACCTAGGTATATAAGGCCTATATAAGACAATGTCACCAAAAATTTGAAATATCTAAAATTTGGGAAATATTTCAAATTTGGGTGTGAAATTTGAAAATATTTCAAATATTTCAAATGTCACGCCAAAAAAAACTCTGTGGTCAAAGCTAAAATTTCTCAACTTTTATGTTCTTGTAATCTGAAATACCATTGGCTGGAATAAAACAATAATCAACAATACTATAAATACTAATCATTTATAAATATACATTAAAACAAAACTACAAACATACATTATGAAGTTCCTTGAAAAACTATTGAGCAGAGGAGAACCCTCTGTACCACCACCAAGTCATTCCATACCTGTCTTATAAAGAAACGATTCCCTTGGTCTCAACCTTGACGATATCTCTATCAATGACGATGATAACAACAGTCCTCCACCATCACCATCTACCAATTCCAAAAGGAAGCGAGGTCCCTACAAGAAGCTAGTGGAGGCGAACAAACTACAGCGAACACAGCGAACACAACAAGAGCGAACACAACAAGAGCGAACACAACAAGAGCTATCCGATAACGATGATCCTCCATCACTTCCTCCACCACTGTCTACCAAATTCAAGAAAAAAAGAGGTCCCTATAAGAAGAACCCAGCCAAGAATTTAGAACGTATAACAAAATTACAACAAAATATTGAAGCAATCTCAACCACAACAACTGGAACAACAACCACAATAACTGGGACAACCTCTACCTTTAACCTTGAGAATGATGACAGCAAAAATGATGAGGACAGTAATGACGACGAGAAGAGTGATGATGCTGAGAAGAGTGATGATGCTGAGAATAGTGATGATGTAACATTGGAGTCCAAGTATTCCAATATCAGGAATTCAGTAACCAAACAATGGTCTCATGATCGCTTGCACAGACTTATCAGTTATATTCAAGAACATATCGACGTATATGAAGCAGATAAAGATACACTTTACAAAAGATAGCTCCGCCAAGAAGATGTTCCAAGCTCGACGAAAGTAATACAATCTGTATGACGAAAGATATACAGCATGCTAAAGACCTATTATGCGGTGCGAAAACACAACAGTTTATCTGGAAGTGTACCAAAGAACTGGGAATAGTACAACATCATGCATGATACATTCCGCAAACTTCCCAATGCCAACCCTCCCAAGCTTGCCGATTCCAATGGCAATATTATTATTGGCGAAAAAAAAAAGGAACGACAAGTGAAGACAAACAATGAAGGAGAGATGGCAACAGCATTATGGGAGCTTGCGTCGAATATGCTGACCACACAGCAATCAAAGGAGGAAGAGCGGCGACAGGAGCAACGACAGGAGCGGATTCTAAAGGAGAAAGAGTATGATATAAGGGAAAGAGAGTTGAAGTTGAGAGAAATGGAGTTCAAAGCAAAAAAACAAAAGGAAAAAATAGAGTTTGAAGCAAAACAACAAAAGGAAGAACAAGCGTATGAGCTTAAAAAATATAAATATCAAATGAAATATGGGAAGGGAAAGCAGAAATTGAACAATAATGATAACAACACCACCAGTGACACCTCTAGCAATAGCAATAGCAATGAAGATAGATAGAACTTTATGAAATATATAATAAAAAATTTGTATAGTATCTTTTTACAATAATATGGCACTCATACCTGATCATGACGGATTCTTCTCAGAGCAAGCAGCATCTAACTGTAAGAGAAAATAAATAAATATCAAAAGCTATTCGAGCACAAGTATAAAATGTATTGTAAGTGAGTGAGTGAAGAGGACAATAGATAACATGCACAAACAATTGCCCCCCCTCCAAAAACACATACATACAGGTGATACTACGTATTAGGGTATTGTATATGCTCTCACATAATGACCCCAGAGACCATGTTCTGGAATTGCGCCTTGAGGTGGACGAAGAGGTGGAGCATGGCGATCTGGAGCGGCAAGTCTTGGGAAGAAAAAAAAAAAAAAAAAAAAAATCCCCACACACATCGGGATCGACTCAAATGAGGATAAGGTCATCGAAATGTAACACAAACAGAGGCTCACATTGACCACACATTCACTAGCTCCAACTACAGGCCATAAAACCCACTTAGCATTACCTTGTCCACATATCCATGTAAGCGTACAATTGGTAATTGGTCTCGAGGATGACGAATCCCATCTCGTTCTCTTGGTCACCAGCCCTGGGTCCCATGGCCAATACATATACATGCTTGTTCCTGGCACTGATGGAGAGTGCGGTGCCACCATTGTGCCAGAGGTGAGGTGGTTAGAGTAATAGTGCCGTGAGCCTTTCTGCTCGAGGTAAGAAAGGGTAGTATGGAGCAAAAATGTAAGATCGATTATGGATGTGAGATGCAATTAATCACATCTAATGGGAATTCTTGTAAACTACCTTTCATTAGTATACAATGCCAAAGTCACGCAAGTCCTCAAGTATATTGACCGAATAATCCTAAGAGGTGGACATGCGCACAATAAAACAAAGAAAACAAAAAGAAAAGAAGGAAGTTCAAAACAGTGATAAAATGCAACATCCACTTATTATCTATTTTTCCATAGACTGTGTAATACAATGTTCCAATTCTCATGCCCAATATGATGAAAACAGTTACCTGGCCAAGCTCCAGCGACCCAAGTTGGAACAAGAAATTGAGCACTTCCATGAGGTCTATTTGCAAGACTTTACTCCAAGTATATAATGATGATACACATAAAAAAGGAGAGTTAGCTCGATGGTCCAGTCAAACGTAATAAAGCACTTATTATTCACCACTCCTTTTCTGTCTTATTGAGGGAGGACCATCCTGATAGACATGCCAATTGCTCATCATAATGCCACCTTCCAGTAAAAAATAACGTACATACCTCTGCCATGTCAAGGTACTGTAGTAGGAAGGCCCATACCTGGGTGTTGGCATCCTGAAGCAGGAACTGGAATCCCTTGTTGGTAATCTTGAGCTCCTGACTAGAGGGACTATTGGATGCTGTAAACGATGTTAGGGGATAAGCCCCAAACCGTTGGTTCATATCATTAGACGTGTTGTTGATAGTTCAAAAGAAATCCACCAACCTCATCAGCTCCAACCATTGCAGCAGATTGAGTATGCCACAGCTTGATTTCTTCGTCATTGGACATACTGACCATATACTTGTAGTATGCCTACATTCCATGTCAGAAACCCTCGAATCAAATCTGTTGCTGACGGAATGGGCCATCCGCCTCATGAACACCGCCGACACCAACAAGAAGGTAGAGCTCACCCACCACTTTGCAAACCAGTCAGATTTCCACAGTGGGCACCGCTTTCCCTCCTGATCGACCTGTTCGCTCCGACTCGCTCGAGGTTATTACCCCGGGTAAGGCCATGAAGGTCAGCAAGGGGAGGACCCTGCAAAGCCGGGTCGCCATCCTCCATGCCCTCGCCAACGTCGAGCAGTGGGCGATTGACACAGCGCTGGACAACATGGCAAGGTTTCACGCATACATTCCTAACCATTGCATTCACAAGGATGACCCAGAGCCAGGCGTGGCAGTGGTTGAGAGAAATGATCCTGGAGTGGCTGAAGGTCGGATCGCCTCTGTAAGCCTATGATTGGTTGTAACGTCACAGATGACGAAACAAGCAATACCACTGCCGATCAGCCACGTAAAAAAACGAAAAATGTGAATCTTTATGACCAGAGCAGCAATGAGAATGCAACTTGTACAAGAATATCCTTAACTTTTATTAATTATATTTCAATCATATTTAACTATGAATTATTATGTAGGAAGAGGAATAAAATGAGAACAACATTTTTCCACCCACATAAATATTCCCAATTCGGAAATTCACATGACGAGAGATGTTTCACTTGGGCAGCAAAAACAACCGCACACAAACATCACAAACATGCAAACAGCCTTTTATCCGATCCTTTGAGCATACTGTCCATCAGCCTGCTCTGCCTAGTTCTTAGTAATACCCCTGTCATTAACTGTGCCTTTGAAATCGAACTTACCAAGACCGACAAAGTTTCAAAGCTCATAACGGTTCGTTATATTCATATTTTGTTTCAGGGTGTGGGAGCTATAATGGTGGGCAGGTGATCATGCTCATGTACATGGCTGCACAGAGTAACAACTTCCAACAGAGGTGGTGTAGGGTTGTGATATGTATATTCATTTGCTCACTCAATTTATTTTTATTATAGATTATGATGAAAGCATTCGTAGAATTCAGAGTATTCCTCATCAGAGGTCTCTGACGTCCCTGCCTGGTGAGCTTGTTCTTTCCGGCATGAGCCAGAAGTCGCCGAACTCGCCAGGTTCTTTGGTGTCGAAGCGGTGGAAGCCAGGAATGTGCCCAGGATGCCCGTCAGAGACAAGGGGAAGCCTTGGTACCTTGGGTATGATTATACGCTGACGGAAATTGTATTCAATATGGAGGGGTATGTCAAGGGTGGGACCTTGAGCACACTGGTAGAGAGGCTGACGTTGCACGATTATCTCAGTAGGTGATCCAAATTGGGGGTTATTATTTTTCTTTTCAAATATGATGAGAACAGGGAATTCGGCAGTCGTAATGTCCGATTTATGATCCATTTGTTCTAACGAAAGCAATGTTTCTTTCATATCCGTAGACTCCAATTTCATTGCTATGTTCTTGCTCACCTACCGATCGTTCTGCACAATGGAGGAGTTCTTTGATCTCCTCATCAAACGCTATAATATAGAGCCTCCGGCGGAGCTCACTGAGGAGGAGCTGGATATCTGGGAAGAGAAGAAGCGCACGCCAGTGCGGATGCGGTAGGTTTTGTACTGGCAGATTCAAGAGGCGTTGTAAAAATTTTGATAAGGCCAGGAATGCCAATTTAAACCCCTTTTCTTCATACTTTCAAACCGCAGCATGTTCAACATTCTCAAGGGTTGGATCGAGAACTACTATAATGAAGAAGACATCAAGTCTCTTGAGGTCATCTGCAAACTTGTAGAATTGTCAATGGATGAGAAGCTGAAGCCCGCGGTGCAACAATTGATCAGGCTGATCAACAATCGCAACGTATGCAAGCTTGTGCCCAACACAAACACGGCAGCGCCGCCGTCCTTGCTACCCAAGAACACGAAGCGTTTCCGGTTCCTCGACCTCGATCCCCTCGAGCTCGCATGCCAGCTCACCATCATGGACTCATGCCTCTATGTCAAGATCAAGCCTGTCGAGTACCTCAACAAGGCTTGGTCCCGAGAGGACACGGAGAATGATGCTATCAATGTCAAGGCTTGTATCGAGTACTACAACCAGATCACTGCATGGGTCTCAGATTCCATCCTGTCCCAAGCGGAGGTTAAGAGATGCACAACTATCATTAAGCACTGGGTGCAGGTCGCTGAGGTGGGTGTTGAATTTGTTTTTGGTTTTGCATGATTGGGATTTTTGTGCTTACCGTATCCATGGATACAAAACCATTTCCTCTTGCGATTGTAGAGATGTCGTATTCTGAACAACTTCAACACCTGCATGGCTATCCTGGCCTCGTTCGATAGCAGTGCCATTGGTAGACTAAAGAGGACGTGGGAGGTGAGTTATATTTATTTGCTTGCTTATTTATCATTGCTTACCTGCCAATCACGGAGAGTAGCTCATGTCATTACTAACCGCATCCTACAGATGGTCACACAGCGCACGATGCAGATGCTCACATATATCCGCAAGTTGATGGGCACGAACAAGAACTTTACCGAATACCGTGAGATCATCCACTCTATCAATCAGCTGTGCATCCTCCTCATTCTTTTTATATTGTTGTACAATTTTTTCAAATCTAACTTTAAACCTTCTCCCATTCATACCACAGCCACCTCTGTACCCCCGCTTTGCTCACCATGCAGGTTAAACCTAGTTATATTACAGATCAGTTATTGATTGATATAGAAATGGTAAGGACAAAGACTAATTATTTAATTTACAAATATATAACTAAGAATTTCATGCTTTCTTTCTCCTGCTTTTTTGCTATTTTTTTCTTTATTTTCGCTTTCATCTTTTTCTTCCACATCTTCACCCTCATCCATATTCTTATCCTCATCGATATTCTCATCTTCATCAATATTCTTGTCTTCATCAATATCCTTGTCGTCATCAATATCCTCATCTTCATCAATATCCTTGTCTTCATCAATATCCTCATCTTCATCAATATCCTCATTCTTATCAATATCCTCATCTCCATCTATATCGTCATCTGTATTATTAGAGGCTTGAATAAAATTATGGAGAATAAAAGTGACCTGAATAAGATCTACAGCCTTTGTAGTGTCATTGTTCCAAAGACCTGTAAGACGTGGGAACCTTCTCTGTATAATAAGGTAATTTTAACTCAGTAATGAGAAATAGATTGTTCATTCCTTATCCTTCTGGTACTTTGTTTTCCACAATTAGACATGATGGCAACCTTTCTTATATCTCTCATCTCTCCCATACTTGCATCCCTCTTTCATCCCTATTACTATACCTAATTCCTTTGCCCCAACAATTTTGTTGCATAATAATAATTATCATATTTTACATACCTTTAAGCGACCAAAGGCATGTTCAACCACTACTCTTGTTTTTGATAGTTTTTGATTGAATATTCTTTGACGATTTTCTGATAGCTTTGGCTTCAGATATGGACAGATCAGGTATGGTGTACAAGGTTTATATCCATCATCTCCAATAATATAATCATCGTGCATAAGTGTTTTTTATTGTTGTGGAATAATCGACTCATTAAATATTCTTCTATCATGACATGATCCAGGCCATCCAATATAATAACTGGTGAAAAAGCCATGATGGTCGACGGTTGCTTGGACATTGAGTGAATATCTCATCTTTCTTGACCAGTATGCTGTCTTGTGTTTTTTAGGTACCTTTTGAAATGGGATATATGTACAGTCGATTGCTCCAATAACTCCAGGAAGTCCAGCAAGATGTTCAAATCCAGTATGAACTTTTTGACGTTGTTTATCACTTTGAGGCCATTGTACATATTTTTTACCAAGATTGTCTATAATTGCTGTAATCGACCATGTACAGAATAGTTCAACAGAACCTTTTGATATTCCAAATAGGATTGCCAGTTCAGTGTGTGTCATCAGCCCACCAAGATGTTTGAGCAGAACTGCAACTTGAATGTAGATTGGAGTCTGAGAGTTTGATGACTTGTTCTGAAATATAATATGATTTCGTATTTCAAAAACTAATTTGTTAAAAGTAGTTTTACTCATATGTAGAACTTCTTTGTATTTTTTATCATTGTACTTTGGAAGAATATTATATGCCCAGTCAGAAGATGTTAGAGTTTTTTATCGAAGAGGTTTTGTTGTTGTTGTAGATATCATTGCTGCTGCTGCAGCTGTTATAATAGCAAATCTCATCAGCTTATCTGCATCATCTTTCTTATTATTGTCGATTTCATCTATTGTAGCTTTCATAGCCAAAAATGTCACCGCTTTTATAACCATAGAATTTGCTGAAGTATGACTCATTGGATATGAGAAGTTTGTAATGTGAGGTATATAATGTAAGGTATATAATGAGAGACCTAAAATGTAAAACGAAAGGTCTGGAATGTGAGGTTTATAATGTGAAACATAAGATTGGTTGAGCGCAGAGGTGGTCTATCTATTGTTTATTATGACCGAGTGGTTTTTTTTCTAAAAATGGATAAATAAACCTGAGTATAGAAATCGTGTGACCGACCTCTTAAGGCTGGTCTGAATGAATACTTTATCAATTTTCTCTATGACATCTTGTCCAAATTTAATGAAATCTATATATTCTGAAAGCCTATAATTAGGCGAATCTAGTACACTTTGTTTCATTGAATTTGGATAAATATTCATAGAGAAATTAAGATCTTTCATAAAAACCATTTTCGTTATCTTAGGCAAGTTATGAAATATTTCAAATTTTAAATGAAATATTTCGAAAATAAAATATTTCGGAAATATTCTGAAATATTTCAAATTTCACCTGAAATATTTCAAATTTCGCCTGAAAATTGAATATTTTGCACATTTGAATAGCCCTATTGTGTTTTTGTTTGGTGAGATAGTTGGTTGGTTGGGTGTCTTGGAAGCTTGTGTTGACTTTGTTGGATCTGTGTTTGATGAGGGTTCAGAGTGGATCGTCTTTTATACGCGTGGAATTCACGAGATATTTCCATTTATTTCAACCGTCTCGTGGTAAAGGGTGTACCTACAGTGCTGCAGCTGTTGGCTTTGTCATGGCCACATAACTCTAGTATTAGTTACCATGAGGGTTTATGCTTCATCTCCCTCAACTTGAATATTTCTATGTTCAATCATAAGAAAGGGGGCCGAACCTTCGGTGCAAGCACCACATGAGACATCGACCATGTCAGCTACATCAGAGACTGCAAGATTAATTGACATAAGCCTGAAGCTTCTTCATTTCTCCCCAGCTTCAGATTGTCAGTCTCAACATTGCCATGAACATTACTAATAAATGACCACTATAAAGAGCGTTTGTAGACCATAATTCCCGCATTGTCGAACAGCTCTCAGCGATCCTGCTTGATACTGGGATTCATGATGAAAATCCTACCAAAATTTCTCTTGTTGTTTGAATATTGGAAAAATGGTACACAATCCCAAAAATCGCTTTATGAAGTAGGCTGGAGCATGTTGACACTGGTCAAGTGTTGCCTGTGGCTTATAAACGCTAAAGTATTGAAGCATTCTCAGATACTCTAAATTTGCATAGGAGTCTGTCAGAAAAAATGATTTTTGAAGATCTTTTTCTTTATCTCTGGAGTTTGCATGGCCATATTCCATTTGATCCAGCACTAACTCTCCTTCCAAATGCTACACAATAACCTCGTTTTGAATTTGAAATTTCTCCAAGGATTCATGAGTACCAGTGCGAAGCATAGTCATCAATTTCCAAGATAGTGGCGCCTGCATTGCCACACCTGGCACGCTGCTCTCCGTTTGGTTGACTTTTGTTGCAGAGAAGACTGAAAATATACTCTTAAGCGTGTTTTCACTATGGTAGTTCCCAGAAGCGAGTTATTCAAAACCTGATCCTCCAGCACACCTCCGTTCCCACATCGTTGGCTGTTGCAGAGTGATGTCCGTGAAACATCTAGCACTCAGATATTGCTTTTGGCTAGTGCATGTCGGTTTTGTATCATGTTTATGACTAGTATGCCACCCCGACAGGTTAGGACGGATTGTTCTTGATTTAAAAGCTGTCAATTTTATTTATTGAAAAGTTTTTAAGTTTTTTGGCACTACTTCATTTCCAGTATGAAGATTCAAAACATCGTGTTGTGCAGGTCAGTACTCCTGGCTGTAGTAATACACCAGGTTATAGTGGGGGTAGTGACCATCCAGATTGTAGTAATCGTGCTTCTTGTAATAATCGGTTTTGTAGTCATCTTTCTTGTAGTAATCATCCTTTTTGTTGCAGTAATTATTCTTTTTGTAGTCATCCTTGTAATAATCATCCTTCTTGTAGTCATCCTTCTTGTAATAATCATCCTTCTTGTAGTCATTCTTGTAATAGTTGGCCTTCTTGTAATAATCGTCCTTCTTATAGTCATCCTTCTTGTAATAATCATCCTTCTTGTCGTCCTTCCTGTAATAGTCATCCTTCTTGTCATCCTTCCTGTAGTCATCCTTCTTGTAGTCGTCCTTCTCGTAATAGTCATCCTTCTTGTAGTCGTCCTTCTCGTAATACTCATCCTTCTTGTAGTCGTCCTTCTGGTAATATTCATCTTTCTTGTAGTTGTCCTTCTCGTAATACTCATCCTTCTTGTAGTCGTCCTTCTTGTAATATTCGTCCTTCTTGTAGGCATCCTTCTTGTAATATTCATCCTTCTTGTAGTCGTCTTTCTTGTAGTCATCCCTCTTGTAATAATCGGCCTTCTTGTAGTCATCGTCCTTCTTGTAGTCATCGTCCTTCTTGTAGTCATCATCCTTCTTGTAGTCATCATCCTTCTTGTAGTCATCCTTCTTGTAGTCATCCTTCTTGTAGTCATCCTTCTTGTAGTCGTCCTTCTTGTAGTCGTCCTTCTTGTAGTCGTCCTTCTTGTAGTCGTCCTTCTTGTAGTCGTCCTTCTTGTAGTCGTCCTTCTTGTAATAATCATCCTTGTAATCGTCATCCTTCTTGTAATCATCGTCCTTCTTGTAATCGTCGTCCTTCTTGTAATCGTCGTCCTTCTTGTAATCGTCGTCCTTCTTGTAATCGTCGTCCTTCTTGTAATCGTCGTCCTTCTTGTAATCGT
>RBNI01004300.1:0-14294 GCA_003990745.1 Jimgerdemannia flammicorona | reverse complement strand
TTTTTTATAGTTTAAGAGTTTTTATAATAACTCTCTTTTTAATCTATCTCTTATCTACAGATAACTAGAGTATGTAGGGAAATTATTTAGAGACTTAGTATATAAGTATATCAAGAAGCCTTCAGTATAAGAAAGTACTTACTTAAAAGTAGTTATAGTAGTAATGTTATTTTTTTAATAACTATAATTATAAGAGACTTGTTTTTTATTTATATACAGACTGAATTTATCTTGGATTCAGATTCAATAAGAGGTTTTCTTAAGTCTTTTGATTTATATACTAGTCTTTAGTTCTGGCAGAAGTTAGTTAGACTTTTAAAGTTTAATTAGAAATACTAGAGTTACTTAAGTATTATTACTAAGACTCAGAAGAATATACATATATATAGAAGAGAAACTTGATTCTTATATCAAGAACTAAACTAAAGCTATTTTATTTCAGATAGAAATACTAAGAGTATTTATTGTAACAGTGACCCCAGAATGATGACATCAGCACAGGATATAGTCTTTCCTTACAAGCCATCAGATCAGAGTATAAGAAGATTATATAGTATACAAGATGAGAAATGATGACCAACTGTGAGTCATTACAACCACAGTATGGGTATCTTGAGGAATATAAAAGAAGGATCAAGGAACTACAGTAGTAGTAACCAATAAGACCCACCAATCCCAAAATAGCCCAAAGACTTACCACAAATGAAATGCCTGCTGCCTGCTAAACCTCAAGATCAAGGAACCACCAAGACATCTCAATTGAAAAAAGGATATTCCAAGACATCAGAAGAGCTATAAGGACCCACTTAAGAAGGACTCCTAGTGTCAACCTGAGTACTGGTGATCCTTATCACTATATCCTCTACTGCCATGAAATGGAAATCAGGATCACCATTGCTACCAAATGCCTCCAAATGTGGCAGGAGTACAAAATAGGAAACCTTCTCTGCTAAGAGTTCCCACAGGCCAGCCCTCAAGAGCTATAAGATACCACTTTCATAGATATATGCGAGATAAGGACAGCTAAAAAGATCCATCAGATCTTCAGGTATACACTATGGTCAATCTCTAACTTGGAATATGTTAGAGTCTCAGATTTCAGAGACCTGTCATCCTGCTATATCAATGCACTAGAAGCCAGGGTGGCTACAGAAGCCCAGTCCACTATCACCCTCAATAGTGATGAAGTAGAAGACTTCTGGCACCCCATCCTCCAGGACAACCCAGACCAATTCCTGCAAGGATTGATCTCAGTATTCTAAGGCCCAAGCATCTAGGTTAGACCTCCCCAAGACCTCACATTTGTTCCTTATTTTGTGGAAGAGAACCTTATAGACTAGAGAGCTCCAGATCTCCTTGTTCCCACTGCTACCAAATATGATGATGTCATCAGTGATGATATCATCCCATGTAACCTATACAATCTTGATGAAATGTTTGCAGACCTCATCTCCTTTGAAGATATTCTGACCTCTGATAATAAGGATGAAGCCCCCATGGTCTTGAACATTCTGCTCTAAGTCCTTTGTTATACTGGATAATGCCAGCACTGGCATTCTGAGGTGATGCAGAATTGTTCCAGTATTAATATTTTGATATAACACTGAATAATACCAGCACTGGTATTCTGATATGACACTGAATTATACCAGCATCCTGAACCTGTACAACCATCAGTACCGACTCTGGAACTTAGTAGTTTTAGTTATTGGAATTTATATTTAGCTTTATATCTTAGCAACTATTGAATTATATTTTGTATAAATACTCCTCTTATTTCCTCTGAAATAAAGTCAGTCTTCTCAGTACAATATATACACTTCCTTGCAAGCAATCTAAGAGATAACAAGACAGTTAAAGATAAGAAGTTTGAGGACTATAAGATCTTAGGAAGGCACTCCAATAAGAACTTGCTTATAACAAACTTGAGTTAGTCTAAGAGATATACCTTGAAGAGAATCTGGTATATTTGAAGGACTCAGTGACCACTACATGACAACTTGGTGCCCATTAGCTGGTGATTTAAGACAAATCCCTCACTTTCAAGCTGAAAAATGAACAATCCCCACAACAACTACCTGACTACAAGAGTCACCCCTACAAGAATTCAAGACAAGATAGAAATACATCTCCTCACATTCTATGGATATACTACTGAAGAGTCAATCCTGACCTTCATTGAAGACTTTGAACAATTTGCCACCATACAAGTCCTTGGTGTGGATGCACAATTGGCCCTTCTATCAGTCAGCCTCAGAGGACCTACCAGAGACAAGTTCAATACAGCCACTATTGCTGATACTGATACAGCCAAACTTGCCAACATGAAGGCCTTCCTCAGAACAACATACTATACTGAAGATATCAAGCAAGCTCTCAAGGATCAACTCAATACTATCTGCCAGAGACTTAGTGAAGATCTCAACTCATTCTATACCCAAATCTGTCACTTGATTGTCTTGGCTGGCTATGATGACTGCCTCAAGGAACAAATAGCAGATTCAACATTCCTCAAGAGAGTTTACTCTGAAATTGCTTTAGAAATCTGGTCTATCTTAGCTGTACTGACCCTTGATCAGAAAGTGGTCTTTGCATAGAGATATTGGACTGCCAGATACCCTGCTGAACACTCAATAGAGAAAATAACTGGTATCAAGATGGAGCCATCAAAGCCAACTAGTATCATACCTGTCACAGTTATAAACAGATAACCAACCTCACTTACCCCCAAGGCAGTCAAAGCTGACCCAGTGAAAGAACTTACCAAGTAGTTTGCTGAGATGTCTGTAAACCTTAAAGATATTGTTAGAGAAGTCTGAAGCACCAACAGGAGACCAGTGCAGAGATTTGTAGCTGCTACAGAAGAATGCCATATCATATGCTTCAGATGTAGAGAAGAAGGCCACTATACAAAGAGTTGTATGATCAAAATAAGATGTAAAGCCCAACCAAGCAATGCTAGCAGAATCAGAGAACAAACCAATGCAGTAGTCATCAAGGAGATTGGTGACACTGATGATGAAGAATACTATGAGGAGCTTGAATTCTACTCTGCTACTGAAGGTACCAGAACCCAGTCCAAGCTCTATAATAAGAAGAGCAACAGTAAGCCAGTTAGAAGACCAAAGAAGACTCCAGCTGTTACTATTCAAAGCAAGACTCAACCTGAGGAGATTAATCAAGACATGGAGTTAGATGAAGCTGCTTGCCAAATCATAGAAGGCACTACTCCAGTCTCAGGAGAAAGTGAGAGCAAGAAGGAACAGAAGCTGCACAAGACCAAGATCCACCAGTATGATATCTACAAGGATCTCAAGGAACAGAAGGTCAATGCTACTTTTGGACAACTAGCTGAAGTCCCTGTCTTCAGACAGCAGTTGAGAGTAAGACTTGCAACTACTGCCAAGAATTAAGAGTACAAGATTGTAGAAGCTCACAATACACAGGAGGAATCTGAGAACTCAGGAATCCGAAGACCAGTGCAAGATATCAGCCTATACCCCATGTCAGATCGAAGACTGTATCTTTGATGTCATCATTGATATCAGTGCTGGAGGATGCCTCATAAGCAAGAAGGCAATTGACTGCCTAGGCTGGGACATTGAAGAGTCCACCAAGATGGTCTATGTTACAGCAGATAGTACACGAGCTACCCCCTTTAGCAAAATCTGAGAAGTCTCCATCAAGATAGGAGGAGCTACCATCTCAGTAGACATGATTGTTACAAGCACTACCAACTATGATATCCTTATTGGTAACCAATGGCTTCACAAGGTCAAGGCCATCATTGACCTCAATGCTTAGAAGATGCAGATCAACTATAGAGGGAGAAAGGTATGAGTCTCTATCAATGTCCATAAAGGAGTTCTACTAGATATGGAGGAAGGAGATGAAGAGGACACAGAGGTCTTCATACACTTGGTGAACAAGAACAAGAACAAGACACCCAAGCTCACAGATAAGCAGTGGTACAACAAGATCATTGATGGCTATGCTCCTCAAGGAAGATGCCTCCACAGTACTAGGATGTACTGCTCTGAACACCTGAATGACTACTGGTCTTGTATCAGTGAAGTCAGGAAAATCCACCAACAGAAATATGAGCAAGAAGCTGCTGAAGCAAAAAGGAAAGCTGAAGAAGATGACCAGCCCCCAGAGCTTCAAGCTGACAGTAACAATGAGGAGGAATAAGAATCAGACATCACCCTCAAGGTTAAGAAGTTTCACCCCAAAGCCAAGATCCCAGAATACAAGACTGAAGGAGCCATAGGAATAGACCTTGCCAGCATTCAAGATGCTACCCTTGAACCACAGACCACCACTCTACTTGGCACTGGAATTGGAGTCAAGCTGCCAGAAAACTATGCTGGAATTATCAAGACCAGGAGCAGTCTGGCCAAAAGTGAAATCTTAGTTGAAGGAGAAGTAATTGACTCTGATTACACTGGTGAGATCTTCATCATAGTCAGGAATCACAATCCCACCACCCCATTTGAAGTTAAGAAGTATGACAGGATTGGCCAGATACTGATTCACAAAGTCAAGAAGCCCAAGATCATAGAAGCCATCGAACTCATCAAGACTATGAGAGGAGAACAAGACTTTGGATCTACTGGAAGAGGAGCCTATGCTGTCACCAAGATTACCAAACTTGAGCACAAGAAAGACAAGGACCAGAACAAGCACACATATACTATTAGAGAAAACTTTCCCCTGGAGGAATAATTTCTCAAGATCCTGTACTAAAATGAAGGAGTATTTGCTACAGACTTTAGGGATATCTACAATTAAGAACTTAAGTACTACCACAAAGTTGACACTAGTGATACCAAGCCCATCTACCAGAAAGCCAGACCCATACCACCTACCTACAGAGAATTGCTGCAAGCAGAACTTAAGGAAATGGATGAAGCTAGAATCATCAAGCAGGCTATCAGCCCCTGGGCCTCACCTATTGTCCTTGCCCTGAAGAAAGGAAGCAAGTCTGGAGAGTTTGCACCAAGACTCTGTATTGACTATAGGAAGCTCAATGCCATCACCAAGAAGGATAGGCAGCCCTTGCCAAATATTTAAGAAATTCTTACTATCTTTGGAAGTGAAGCCAAATACTAAACCACCTTGGATCTGTTCTCAGACTTCCATCAGATTGATCTCACTCAAGATGTCAGTGAGAAATCAGCCTTCATCACACCTGATGCCACCTATATCTATCTGTGAATACCATTTAGAATGTGCAATGCCCCAGTAAGTTTCCAGTGAATGATGAACAGAGTCTTCAACAATGAGATTGGAAAATGGCTCTTTGTCTATGTTGATGATGTGATCATCTTCAGCAACACTGTATGGGAATATGTCAATTATATATAGCTAGCCCTCAAGAAGCTCAAGGAGCATGGCCTCTACATTAAGCCCAAGAAATGCAAGTTTGTAGCTCAGGAAATCACCTACCTAGGACATCTCATCAACCAGACCAGAATCCACACAGACCCCATGAAGATTGAGGCTATTGTAGCCTACCTGAGACCCAGAACAACCACAGAAGTCCATACTTTCCTTGGACTGGCCAGCTACTACAGAAGGTTCATCAAAGGATACTCTAACATTGCAGTACCTATCTATGAGCTACTGAAGAAGGAAACAAAATTCAAATGGACTAAGGAGTGCCAAGAAACCTTCAATGAACTCAAGACTAGGTTGACCCAAGCACCTATCCTCAGAAGACCAGATTGGAACCTAGAATTCATCCTGCAGACAGATACAAGTACTATAGAACTTGGAGCAGTCCTAGCTTAGAAGAAAGATGGACATGAATATGTCATCTCCTATGCAAGCTGAGGTACCCATGGAGCAGAACAGAACTATGAGTCATGCAAGCTTGAATGCTTGGCAGTAGTCTGGGCAGTAGATAAGTTCCACTACTACCTAGCCAGGAAACACTTCACCATTCAAACAGATCATTCTGCTCTTGCCTGGCTATTCCACACTCTGAACCCCAAAGGAATATATGCCAGATAGATCTATAGGCTACAAGAGTATAACTGTACTGTTAAGCACTACTCAGAAAAGACCAATACCAATATTGATGTACTCTCAAGGACACTCCAAAACACTTCCATCAAGACTATTCAACATGAATAAGGAGCTATACTATGGATTAATCAGCTACCTTAGACAGTGGAAGATGCCCAACCACCTTAAACTCTGGACAATCACCATTATCAACTGGACTTAAAAACAGTTTGAACTAGATAACACTACACTCAGAAAAGGAGGAAAGCTAGTAATATACTAGAAATATTAAGTAATAAAGGAAGTATATAAGCAAGGACACCTAGGAGGAACCAATACATATGATAAGGCAAGAAGAACCATGTAGTGACCCAAGATAGAAGAAGACCTGTGCCAATTTGTCAAAGGGTATGACAAGTGCCAAAAACAGAAACAAGATCAGTAAGACCAGGCACCTGGGTCATCAAGAATTGAGCCTATTCCCTTCCACCACATTTCAATGGATATCATTGGGCCACTACTGGTAATACTATCAGGAAACCACTATATTATAGTTATTGTAGATCTCTTCACCAAATAGATAGAGGCAGGAGTATTACAAGAAGCCAATGCCCTCTCTATAGCTGACTTCCTGCACCAAGAAATCATCTGCCACTACAAGACACCAAAGCAAATCACAACAGACTGAAGCACAGAATTCATTAATGGATTCTATGATATAATATATCAGAAATATAAGATCCAGCACATCAAGACCACCACATACCACCCTCAAGGAAATGGACAGACAGAAAGAACTAACAAGACCCTCAAGAACATCCTAGCGAAGATCTCAGAGACATATGAGAATTGGGATAACTATCTCCCAACTGACCTCTCTGTCCTATGAGATATATGGTCACAGAGCACACACTTTACCCCAAGAGAGCTGCTCTTCAGAGAAGAAGATTCTGATAGAACCTCAGCTACAAATCTAGACCTAACTTGGAGATGGGTTGATGCAGAAATCTGGAGACTACACCAAATCAGGAAGAAGGCTGAAGATTACATCATCAAGTCACAAGTGCTGACAAAGAAGGATGTAGAAAAGAATCACAAGGTCCTAGAACCCATCCAAATTGGAGAAAAGGTTCTACTGTATCGAAATATGGTAAAAGCCTCATAGTTACAATAACTGGAGCCTAAATGGGAAGGACTCTTCTATGTACAAGATATCAAGGGAACTACCTTCTGGCTTAGAAAAATCTCAGAGACTATACTGCCTACTATGGTACACAGGAATAGACTCAAGAAGTATATACTATGAACCTATACAAGAGAAATAAAATGTAATAACCACTTGTGAGGTTCTAGTCCATGAATCATAACAGCATATCCCATGACCAGCAGACTATCTGTCTGGATTATTCTCTAAGAGATATGGCACTGGTAACTACTCATCTGTGAGACTTTCGAAGTCAGAGGAGTTCAAACTATCAACTGATTGGTCAAGATCAGAATCAGGCCCTTGCTCTATTTGAAGGGAGCAACCCTTCACCATCACACCAAAATACAAAGAGAAGATATCAGCCCATAAACACCACTTTTTGACCCCTTGTCAGAGGTTATGGGATCAGCAAATTTTTCAGAACTAGACCAATGAATAAGAATGCTCGAGAAGATCCTTATTCAGGAGGAAGATGTAATGGTGACTCCAGAATGATGATATCAGCACAGGAGACAGTCTTTCCTTGCAAGCCACCAGATCAGAGTACAAGAAGATTATACAGCATATGAGATGAGCAATAATGACCAACTGTGAGTCATTGTAACCACAGTATGGGTATCTTGAGGAATATAAAAGAAGGATCAAGAAACCACAGTAGCAGCAACCAATAAGACCCACCAATCCCAAAATAGCCCAAAGACTTACCATAATTGAAATGTCTGCCACCTGCCAAACCTCAAGATCAAGGAACCACCAAGATATCTCAGTTGAAGAAAAAATATTTCAAGACATCAGAAGAGCTATGAGGACTCACTCAAGAAGAACTCCTAGTGTCAACCTGAGTATTAGTAATCCTTATCACTATATTCTCTGTTGTGGAATGTGGACTGTAGAGAGAGAAGTAAAGTGTTTATTGCTAATTCTTATGCGCTTTTACGCATCTCCATTAGTGACGTTTACATGATGACATAGTCAAGGAAGGCTGCGCCACCATATATCGAGTTGTAACCTACATATTTCAATACTCCTGCTCAACGAGATATGTAAATTCCCAAACTGCAATACTAAGCTATAACCACTGCAAATCTCGCTGTAGTGTTCAGACCGCTATCTAGAAACCGAAAAACATTCAAATTGCCTGCTTAAAGCTCAAAAAATAGGTTGAAAAATAGAGATGTGAACATTTGTAGATGAGCAATGTTGGTAGAAATCTGCAATGTAGCGATAGGGAAAAGAAATGCATTGAATATGAAATAGATTTCGAAATTGATCCACCGAAATACTTCCGTATAGCTCACTATTGTTGCTGTTTTTATTGCTGGCATATAGTTTTTGCTACCGTAACTCCCATTCCCTTTACGCATAAGTAAACTTTGCCTTTGGAAGGGCTTTAGTCAACGAATCCGCCGTCATATATTCTGTTGGGGTGTATTTAAGGTGTATAGTGTCATTTTCCACGCATTCATATATGAAATGATGCTGTATATCAATGTGTTTCGTTCTGGGTGATGTATAGGGTTCTTCGCCAAAGCAATCGTTGATTGGTTATCTTGCTGGAGTAGCATAGAGTGCCGTTGCTCATATCCCAGCTCCTTTAACAGTTCTCAAAGCCAGATAGCCTCCTTTGTTGCCGTTGACAACACTTGATATTCCGCTTGCATAGAGGATGTTGCCACTGAAGATTGCTTATGCATTTGCCACGAAATGGCTCTGTTGTTTACTTTAAAGATGTATCCAGTCATAGACCTTCTGTCATCTAAGTTGCCAGCCCAATCGGCATCACAAGAACCAAATAGGCGTATAGTACTCCCACTTTGCCCATTATCACCGCCCAAACAGAGCATATAGTCTACAGTTCCTTTGATGTACCTGAAAATTCGCTTGATTGCTGTCCAATGGCTATTGTCGTAGCATGAAGAATACTGCACTGCTTTGTTTACTGCAAAAGAGATATTAGGTCTTGTCCCTTGCATAAGATACATGAGAGATCCCACGGCTTGTCGATAGGGGATATCGTTTCCCTCGGGCATAGTGTCAGACTTCTTTAGTTTCACGAATGTTTCCATAGGTGTCCCGACTGGTTTGCATTCACTCATCCCGAATCGCTCAAGAATATTTTGAATGTATGTGGCTTGCGTTAGGTATATAGCATGCTCGCGCCTGTTACGTGTAATCGATATTCCAAGGAGATAGGACGCTTCACCTAAGTCCGTCATTTTGAATTCCTGGCATAGTGTAGCCTTTACGTCGTTGATTTCACTTACCATTCTGACTAAAATAATATCGTCAACCCAAATTCCCAGGTATACCATTCCTGAGGATGTATGTCGGGTGTATATGCATGGATCGGCTTCACAATGCTTGAATCCATTGTCTAGGAGATATCCATCGATCTTTCAATTCTACAACCTTGCTGCTTGCTTGATTCCATAGAGCCCTTTGCATAATTTATATATGAGCTCGTTTCTGTCATTGTCGTATAGTTCGTATCCTTGTGGTTGTCGTACGTATAACTCCGTGTCTATGTCACCATTCAAGAATGCTGTCTTTATGTCCATTTGGTGTATTTCATAGTCGTACTTGGCTCCGATCGCAAGAAGTATTCTAAGCGAAGTCAACTTAAATACTGGGGAAAATGTCTCATCGTAGTCTACGCCATAGCCTTGTGAGTACCCCTTTGCTACAAATTGAGCCTTATACCGTTCTACGTTGCCGTTAGCCTTGTGCTTGATCTTGTAGACCCACTTCGATCCTATAGCTTGTCACTCTGCTGGAAGGCTTATTAGATCCCAAGTGTGGTTTTCGATGAGCGAACTATACTCCTCGTCCATAGCCTTTCCCCACTCCTTCTTATCATTTGAGTAAATGGCTTTGTTATAGTGTGCTGGCTCACCAGTTGTTGCTATGTAAGTGCATTCGCAGGCATAGTTCACGTGATGTTGTTTGCGACAAGATGACTTGGGTGGGTTCCAGTAATTTCCCAGATCCGCTTGGACTTCATTATCCATCCCAGATTTGTGCTTCTTCTTACCCTTTGGAAGGTATCCTCTTCATCATCCTCGTCCATAATTTCCATTATCCTTGGTTTTTGCAACTTCATTTCCATTTGAATGAGTTGTATTTTCACTGGTGTAGGTCCCAAGGATGTCTTTGGTGTCATTCCGGGTGTAGATGTTATTCCGCTAGCCTTTGCAGTTGGCATAGATGTCACTGGCTGTACTGTCGAATTCACTGTCGGATTTGAGATAGGAATTTCCATGTAAATTTCCTGCTTAATCTCTTTGAACTGTACATCGTGTGAAATGATTATACGTCGTTTCTGCGGGTTCCAAAGTCTGTATCCCGCTCCATCATATCTAAGGAATATATGCTTATCTGCCTTAGGTTCGAACTTGCCTCGGTTGCCACCTTTGTCCAGAACATATGCCTCACTTCTGAATATGTGTAAGTGTGAAATGTCAGACTTGGATCCATTCCATAATTCCTCAGGGGTAAGATTGCTGTTGTTCCTGGATTGCTTGCCAGAATCCTTGCTTAGAGCTCAAGAGAAACAATGATTTCGAATATATGCTGCTGTATTCACTGCTTCCACCCAAAAGGACTTTGGCAAGCCAACCGTATTCATCATTGTTCTAGCCATTTCCACTACCATTCGATTGAATCGTTCCGCCACGCCATTTTGCTGAGGTGTATAAGGGACTATCGTAGAGTGCTGTATACTGTTCTTCTTCAAGAAGTGTCTGAAACCTTTATTGATGTATTCTTTACCGTTATCTGAGTATAGGGTTTGTATTCTACGTCCCGTCTCGTTCTCCATGGCTGCTTTGAATTCCTGGAATTTGTCGAATACCTCGTTTTTCCCCGCAATGAAATATACGTGGACTTTGCGTGTATAATCATCAATGAATATAATAAAATACTTCTTTCCAGAGTGTGATGCCATTCGCATGGGGCCACAAATATCCGTATGAATCAAATCGAGAATGCCGGCCGCTCACTTCATTCGTTCCTGAAAAGGTTGTCAGGAAGCCTTGTTTGCCGTGCATCTATCACAAAAGAAATCTGGTGGCATATAGTCTGGTAAACCATATACAGACTTGCTTCTTATCATCCATTCCAGGCTTGTTTTACCAATATATCCTAAGCATTCATGCATTATACGCCAGAAATCCTCTCCTGTCGTAGTTGCAGAATATGCAGATGTAGTGCCACTCGGCATGCTGTTGATTGCATATAGATTCCCCTTTCTCAATGCATACATTAACTCCTTATTGTTCTTCAGATTGATTACTGTTACACCGTTCGGGCGTATATTTACTCCTCTGTCCCCACAAGCCATCATCTGGCCTATCGAGAAGAGGTTCTTGCCTATATCTGGAATGTATAGTATGTCTACGAAGGTGCCTGAAGGTTCATCAACGTTTCCATGTAGATGTATGCCTATGTTGCCTTTCTCTTGAGTGTAAATGACGTTATTATCACCTAGCTTGATAGGTATGGGATGCTCGAACTTCTCGTACATAGAGAACCACTCCCAGTGAGCCATCATATGCTGTGTTGCACCCGAATCCATGAGCCAGACCTCTTCACTGCATGCATAAGTGCTGTTCGGCATATAGCTTACATTTGCGCTGGCGCCGACATTGATGTCACCATTTTTTGCTGTCTGAAAAGTGTTTTGTTGACCAGGATTTGTAGATGTCGAACTGGTGGAATTGCATCTACAACTGGCATTGGTGGAACTGGCAGTTGGTTCCGAATTTCCTCCTATTTCAATGGTTTCTACATATGGATAGGTCGCTGCTTCTGCGAAGAATAGACCTCCGCCACTGCTGTTCTCATTGTTGACGTCCACCATGTTTGCCTGCCATTGTCCTTACTGTTGGTCACCCTTTTCCTTCTTCTTGCAGTTATAGTCCTGCTCACGATGTCCACGCTTATTACAGTAAAAGCATTTACTATCAAATTTCTCGCGTTGCTGGCCTCGACCTTTGTTCGGCTTACCTTTGCCTCGTCCACGTGCTCCACCATAGAATGCTTTCTCATCGTATTCCTTGTTGGCGTTGTTGCTGCCTAGCCTCGTTTCCTCATTTAAAAGGCTTGTGATAACATGCTTATAATCTGATAATCTGCCGGATTCCCTCATAGCAGCAACAACCATATTGTACGCTTCGGGAAGGCCTCGTATAAGAGCCAGGACCTTGTCTTCATCCTTGATGGTGTCCGCCAGCATAGATGTAAGGGAATTCACTTGATTCGCCAGCTCATCAACTCGATTGGCATAGTCCTGGATGCTCTCCTTGGACTTAATTCGAAGATTGAATAGTTGTGCCTTTAAGTGGAATCTGTTTGATGCAGATGCCTGTTGATGGTGATTGCGTAAAATCTCCCAGGCTTCATTTGCCATCATAGCATTGATTACCAGCTTCATTTGCATGTTCGAAAGAGTGAACGTAATCTCCCTTAGCGCTTTGTGATCTTTCGTGGCATCGTATGTCATTACTTGCACCTGTGGCTTCCAGTAGTCCTCCAAACCACATTCTTCAAGGAGATTCTTCATATGATATGCCCATATGGCATAGTCCTTACCGTCAAAGACAGGAATCTTCCTCTTTACTATTGACGTTGGCGCCACTGCCGGAATGTTCGTCGTCATGGAAGTGAAACCCATTCTGGCTGTATTTGTATTACCAGAACTTGGCGGCGCGCTGCTAGCACTGCTTGAACTAGTAGCCATTGTATAGCGTAGTGTAGCGTATATGTAAGAGAGTGTATTATAGCCATTAAGCAGGGCTCATAACCTGTTGTGGAATGTGGACTGTGGAGAGAGAAGTAAAGTGTTTATTGCTAATTCTTACGTGCTTTTATGCATCCCCATTAGTGACGTTTACATGATGACGTAGTCAAGGAAGGCTGCGCCACCATATATCGAGTTGTAACCTATATATTTCAATATCCTCTACTACCATAAAATGGAAACCAGGATCACCATTGCTATCAAATATCTCCAAATATGGCAGAAGTATGAAATATGAAATCTTCTCTGCTGAGAGTTCCCACAGGCCAGCCCTCAAGAGCTACAAGATACTACTCTCATAAATATATACAAGGTAAGGATAGCTAAAAAGATCCATCAGATCTTCAGATATATACTATGGTTGATCCCCAACTTGGAATATGTTAAAGTCTCAGATTTCAGAGACCTGTCATCCTGCCATATCAATGCACTAGAAGCCAGAGTGGCTATAGAAGCCCAGTCCACTATCACCCTCAATAGTGATGAAGTAGAAGACTTCTGGCACCCCATCCTCCAGAACAACCCAGATCAATTTCTGTAAGGATTGATCTCAGTATTCCAAGGCCCAAGCATCCAGGTTAGACCTCTCCAAGACCCCATATTTGTTCCTTATTTTGTGGAAGAGAATCTCATAGACTGGAGAGCTCCAGATCTCCTTGTTCCTGCTACCACCGAATGTGATGATGTCATCGGCAATGATATCATCCCATGCAACCTATGTGATCTTGACGAAATATTTATAGACCTCATCTTCTTTGAAGATATCCTGACCTCTGATGATGAGGATGAAGCCCCCATGGTCTTGAACATTCTGCTCTAAGTCCTTTGTTACACTAGATAATATCAGCACTGATATTCTGAGGTGATGCAGAATTATTCCAGTACTGGTATTTTGATGTAACACTAAATAATACCAGCACCAGTATTCTGATGTGATACTGAATTATACTAGCATCCTGAACCTGTACAACTATCAGTACCAATCCTAGAACTTAGTAGTTTTAGTTATTGGAATTTATATTTAGCTTTATATCTTAGCAACCATTGAATTATATTTTATATAAATACCCCTCTCATTTCCTCTGAAATAAAGTCAGTCTTCTCAGTACAATATACACACTTCCTTGTAAGCAATCTAAGAGATAACAAGACAGTTAAAGATAAGAAGTTTGAGGACTATCTCTTAAATAATATTGCAGCCAAATTCAGCTGTAAAAAACAACTGTATCTAAAATTTTATAAAAATAAAAAGAAATTATAAAAAATTATTTTACTAAAAAA
>RBNI01004299.1:0-14295 GCA_003990745.1 Jimgerdemannia flammicorona | reverse complement strand
GATAGAAAAAAAAAAAGAAATTGTAGTGTGAGAGTAGGGTGGGGTGAGATGCAGAATGTGGCTGCTGGTATGGCATGAGGATTTTAGATAGTTAATAAATGGGGCTCCGGCCTATAGAGGAAAAAAAAAAAAAAAAAAAAAAAAAAAAAAAAAAAAAAAAAAAAAAAAAAAAAAAAAGTAATGTGTGATTTTGGTAGCTTGGAGATTATATATACTTATACACTATATTTGATATATTCAATATATAGCATTAATACTTAGAGAATATAGGTAATATGAGCTTCAAGATGATGATAAGGAATAAATCTATTAGAAATATATACTAAAAGTATACTTAGAAAATAAAATATCTAGTATCTATTTAAGAAATAATTAAAGTATATATTTAGAATTCTAGATCTTATATATATAGATATTGTGACGGCTGATCTGAATTAGTAACATGAAATAGAGAAATTAGACATTTGATCACAGTATCTGAATCTGATTCCCAATATAGCTTAGCTACATAAATAGCAGTCATATTCCGCAAAGTGCAGAAACTTTAACATTTGCAAAGATTTAGGAGATGTTAGAATCTTCGCAATCAGCAAAATTTTAGCAGATGTTAAAAGATTCAACACTTGCAAAATGAGCCATTACTTAGCCACCTTATAGTTAGCAAAACTTGTATAAATAACCCAGTATCTTAGAGTAAATAAACCTCAGATTGAAATAGTTCAAAAGCAAAGAGATAGCAAAGGAACTAGTAAGCCTGCGGGCAGATACACTTTGAACTCATCCACCCCAGCATCCCAAGGACTCCGAGGAGTCAGAAAAGATCAAGTATTCAAGATATAGAAGTCTGACATACTTTCAAGAGTAAGCATCCACTACATTACAAGTTGGTGCCCATTGACTGGTGATTCAAGATGAATCTCTCACTTTCAAGCTGAATAATAAACAACCGCCACTACCTGAACAACTACACAAACTGAGCCCCAATACCCAGACAAAATGGATATGAGACCACTAGTATTCCATGGGTATACCTCAGATGAATCAATCATTACCTTCATTGATGACTTCAAGCAGTATACCACCATAAGGATCCTGACAGTAGTACAGCAAGTAGCCCTCATGCCCTTTAGCCTACAAGGTCCTGCCAGAGCAGCATTCACAGCCGCAACCTATGCAGGAAATGATGCCAATGCTATACTGACAGCACAGAAGACCTGGCTCCAAAATACATATTACACAGATGAGATCAAGCAAGCTCTGAAGGATTAGCTCAACACAACATGTCAAGGAATGAGTGAGGATCTAAACACATTCAATACCAGAATTCAATATCAGATAATCCTCAAGGATTATGCTGCTGCTATCCGAGATCAAGTAGCCAAAGCAACCTTCATGAAAGGAGTTCACCCAGAGATAGCTATGGCCATCCATTCATCACCAGTAGTCTTGGATCTGCCACATAAGGTCACCTATGCTCAGCAATATTGGACAGCCAGATACCCACAAGACCATACAATGGAAAGAGTCACAGGAGTCAGAATCAAAACACCCAAGACAATCAGTGTGATCCCTACTACAATGATCAATCGAAACACACATCAGCCAAAAGCTACAGAACAGCAAAAGAACAGTGACCCTATGGAGGAACTTGCTAAGAGGTTTGCCGAAATGACTGCCCACCTGGGAGATGTGGTAAAAGAAATCCAAGGAAGAAACCACTGACCAGTTCAGAAGTTTACTGCTACCTCAGACAAGAAGAAAGGTACCTGCTATATCTGCAGAGAAGAAGGTCACTACTCCTACGAATGCATGAGTGAAACCAAGCACAAGGCTCAACCAAGCAATGCTATATGAAACAAGGAGCAGGCCAATACAATTACCTTCAAGGAAATTGGAGATTCTGATGAAGAAGAATGGGAGGCCTATCCTGCTCAGACTACCAAGAAGGATGTTCGCAAGGAACCCTACAAGAGACCACCAGGAAGACCCAAGAAGAATCCAGTAGAAAAACAGATGGAAACGGCCACTGAAAGCCAAGCTGAAGAGATGGACCAAGATATGGAGCTGGAGCAAGCAGTTCAAGATATTATCTGAGGAACTACCCCAGCCAGTGAAGGAGAAAAAGAAAAGAAACTTCACAAGACCAAGACTTTCAAGTATGATATCTTCAAGGACCTCAGCCAACAAAAGGTCAATGCAATCTTTGGTCAGCTCACAGAAATCCCAATATTCAGACAATAAATGAGGTTTGGACTTGCCAAAACAACTAAGGAGCAAGGATGGAAGATAACCAAGGCCAATAATGTTCAAGAGGACTCAGGAGAAGAAAGTGAAGATAATCGCAAAACTTCTGCCTATGCAATATGCCAAATTGAAGATAGAGTCTTTGAAGCCATCATCGATACTAGAGCAGGAGGATGTCTCCTCAGCAAGAAAGCAGCAGACTGCCTAGGCTGGGAAGTTGAAGAAGCAACCAAGCTGGTTTTTGTTACAGCAGATGGCACAAGAGTCACCCCTCTGGGAAAAATCTGAGAAGTCCCCATCAAGATTGGAGGAGCAACCATCCCAGTAGACATAATTGTAACCAATGCCACCAACTATGACATCCTCATTGGCAACCAATGACTTCACAAAGCCAGGGCAGTAATCAATCTCAATGCCCAGAAGATGCAAATCACCTATCAGGGACAGAAGATACGAATTCCCATCAATGTCAACAAAGGAGTCTTGCCTGATATAGAGGAAGAAGAGAGCGAGCAAGAGGAAGCTTATATGGTGACTACTCTGAAGAAGAAAGTTGGATGGATAAGTGAAGAAGAATGGTGTAAGAAGATCACAGAAGGCTATATACCACAAGGAGTCTGTTCTCATGGGATCAAAATGTACTGTATGGAGCATATCAATGATTGCTACCAGTGCACTATCAGAATCAAGAAAATCCACCAGGAAAGAAGACAGAAAGCTCTCGAAAAACAGATCAGAGAAGAGAAGGAGGAGGAAGATGATGAACCACCAGCCCTCCTGGAGGATAGTGATGATGAAGAAGATAAGGTCAAGATCTGAAGGACCCACCCTGATACAGTCTTGCCAGAATACAAGTCGGAAAATGTAGCCAGAATGGACATCACCACAGTAGAAGAAGCCATACTAGAACCCCAAACAACTACTCTACTCACAACCAGACTGGAGATGACTATCCCAAAGGATCATGTCAGGATCCTCAAGACAAGAAGCAGCCTGGCCAGAAGCGAAATTATGATTGAAGGAGGAGTCATCGATTCTGACTATACTGGAGAAATCCTGCTCATTGCTAGGAATCACAACCCTACAATCCCATTCCCAGTCAAGAAGAAGGACCAATTGGCACAAATGTTGATCTTTCCAATCCTACAACCAAGGATCATAGAAGTCAAGAATTTGGAGGAAACAAAAAGAGGAAAGAAAGGATTCGGATCCATAGGAAGAGGAGTATTCGCCAGTACCAAGATCACTGAACTGGAGCATAAGAAGGAGGAAATCACAAACAAGCACAGTTACACCATTGGAAATGAATTTCCACTCAAGGAGGAACTCAAGAAAATACTCTATGAATTTGAGAATGTCCTCACCACAGATTTCAAGGATATCAAGGGAAAGACTCCACACTACTATCATGAGGTAGATATTGGAGACACTGAACCAATTTACCAGAAGGCAAGACCTGTCCCACCAGCCTACTGAGAATGGCTCAGAGAAGAAATCAAGCAGATGGAGGAAGCCAGTATTATCAAAGAAGCCAGTCACCCCTGGTCTTCACCAGTTGTACTAGCCCCAAAAAAAGGAAGCAAACCTGGAGAATTCGCCCCAAGACTCTGTGTTGACTATAGAAAGCTCAATGCAGTTACCAAGAAGGATCGCCAACCACTGCCCCTCATCAGTGACATCCTTATAACACTGAGAGATGAAGTACAGTACTATAGCACCTTGGACTTATACTCAGGATTCCACCAAATCAGACTCACAGAAATGGTAAGTGAAAAGTCAGCCTTCATCACATCAGATGGAACCTACATTTACCTATGAATGCCATTCGGGATGTGCAATATATCAGCAAGCTTTCAGCAAATGATGAACAAAATCTTCTGCCATGACATGGGAAGATGGATGATAGTCTATGTCAATGATGTAATCATCTACAGCAAGACACCTGAGGAATACCTGCAGCACATACAGCAGATAATAGAAAGACTGAGAAAGCATGGCCTGTATATCAAGCCCAAGAAATGCAAATTTGCAGAAATCGAGATCTCCTACCTTGGCCATATTATTAATCGAGACAGAATGCACATGGACCCCCTCAAGATACAAGCAGTAGCAGTATACCCAAGGCCCACCACTGTTACAGAAGCCCAAGCCTTCATGGAACTCACTCTACTATTGCAGATTTATCAGAGGATTCTCCAATATTGCAGATCCAATCTATGAGCTCAATAAGAAGGACACCAAATTCCAGTGGACTGATAGACAATAAAAAGCATTTGATGAACTCAAGGTCAGACTGACCCAGGCACCCATCCTCAGACAACCCAATTGGACCCAAGAGTTTATCCTTCAGACAGATGCAAGTGCACAAGGACTAGGAGCAGTTCTAGCTCAAAAGGAAGACAAAAAAGAGTATGTCATTGCATACCTTAGCTGAGGAACCCAAGGAGCCAAAAAAGAATATGAATCCTACAAGTTGGAATACCTTGCAGTCATCTGAGCTGTGGAAAAGTTCCACTACTATCTGGCTGGAAGACACTTCACCATTCAGACGGACTACTCAGCTCTCACCTGGCTACTGATAACTGGACAACCCAAAGGAATCTATACCAGATGGATAATGAAGTTACAAGCCTATGATATAACCATTATACACCACCCTGGAAGAACAAATTCCAATGTAGATGCTCTCTCATGGACACCTCAAAACACCTCTAACCAACAAATCAATTATGATTAAGGAGCTCTACTACAGAATCATCACATATCTGGGACAGCAAAAGATGCCCTAACATCTGGAAGAATGGACACAAACTATTATCAACAGAACATGGAAACAATTCAAAACCAATGGACAAACACTGAAGAAAGGAAAATGACTAGTTATACCAGAACACAAGAAGGAGTAAACAATGAAATCAGTACATGAACTTGGCCATCTAGGAGGAATGAATACATACGACAAGGCAAGAAGAACAATATAGTGGCCAGGAATGGAGAAAGATATCAGACAATTTGTCAAAAACTGCAACAAATGCCAGAAACAGAAACAAGACTAACAAAACCAAGCTCCAGGATCAGTACATATAGAACCAGTACCATTTGCCCATATAGCAATAGATGTAATTGGCCCTCTACCCTTGACCCTGACTAGCAACCAATATATCATTGTCATCATAGACCTTTTTACAAAGTGGATAGAAGCGGGACTCCTCAAGGAAGCCAATGCACAATCAATTGCCGATTTCTTCCACAAAGAAATCATCTGCTGGTTCAAGACCCCAATGCAAGTAACTACAGATAGAGGAACAGAATTTGTGAACCAGTTCTTTGAGATTCTCTACAAGAAGTACAAGATCCAGCACATTCAGACTACAGCCTATCATTCTCAAGGAAATAGATAAGCAGAAAGGACCAACAAGACCCTCAAGAATGTTATTGCCAAGATCTGTGATAACTATGAAAACTGGGATCACTATCTGCCAATAGCATTATCTGCTCTCTGAGATATCAGATCACAAAGTACCCACTTTACCCCTCAAGAAATACTGTTCAGAGAAGAAAGTTCTCAAGAAACCCTATTGTCTAATGGGGATGCTATATGGAAACATGTGGATAGAGAAATATGGAGACTATACCAAATCAGGAAGAAGGCTGAGGATTATATAACAAAGGTACAGGCACTACAACAGAAGAATGCGGAAAAAACCCACAAACCTCTGGAGATTATCAAGATAGGAGACAAAGTCCTGGTGTATCGGAACATGGTAGAAGCCTCATGGTCACAAAAATTGGAGCCCAAGTGGGAAGGACCTTACCTTGTGCAAGATATAAAAAGAACCACCTTTTGGCTACGAAAACTCTCAGACACAATCATCCCCACTACCATCCACCAAAACTGACTTAAGAAGTATCATAACCAGTCAACAAAGTAATACTGCTACCCTCAGAATTACTAGCGCAGCCCAGCGAGCCATCGAAAGACAGTGGTGTTTCACTGAGCCACCTACAATAGAAGAATCCTTCGACAGTATCCAGAGTATAGTACAAACACACTTGTCATGAATCTCACATTACCAGAACCGAACCGAGTTCCAGGAATACTTCAAGTTGGGACAGCTACTGAATTCAAAACCGAAGATGGGAAAAGAAAACTGAATCAGAGAATGTCAGCTCTCCTACATTCAGATCACAATTGCAAAAAGAGTACACAAGTTATTCAAAGACAACAAGTCAGCCTTAGCCCATTTCTGAGGAGTAACTCTAGGAGACTTTGGATATGTCAAGAGACAACATTGGAAGGACGTAATGACACAAATCATACAGTACAAGGAGATACAAATTGTAGAAGCCTGGGAATTTGAGTAAATAGGATGCTCTTGAGATAAATTACCTATTCAGGAGGAAGATGTGATGGCTGATCCAAATTAGTAACATGAAACAGAAGAATTAGACTTTTGATTGCAGTACCTGAATCCGATTCCCAATATAGCTTAGCCTCATAAATAGCAGTTATATTCCACAAAGTGCAGAAACTTTAACATTTGCAAAGATTTAGGAGATGTTAGAATCTTCGCAATCAGTGAAATCTTAGCAGATATCAAAAGATTCAACACTTGTGAAATGAGCCATTACTTAGCTACCTTATAGTTAGCAAAACTTGTATAAATGACCCAGTATCTTAGAGTGAATAAACCTCAGATCAAAATAGTTCAAAAGCAAAGAGATAGCAAAGGAACTAGTAAGCCTGCGGGCAGATAGACTTCGAACTCATCCACTCCAGCATCCCAAGGACTCCAAGGAGTCAGAAAAGATCAAGTATTCAAGATACAGAAGTCTGACATACTTTCAAGAGTAAGCATCTGCTATGTTACAATATATATAAACTGATGTATACTCTTTTCTATAGTAAGAAGAAATATTTCATTATATTTATTAATAATTATATATATTTAAGATATATATATACATCTTTCTATTATTAAAAAGTAAAGCTTTGGACAAATTCAAAGAATTTAAAGCAATTATCAAAAATGAGACAGTATATAGAGTATATACTATATATTCAGAAATAAATATTAATATATTAATAGTATATTTAAAAAAACACAGTATATGCTATCAAATGATAACTTCTTATATACTCCTACAGAATAATATAACTAAGTAATTTAACTATATAACTATAGAAATAATATATATAATAATTAATATTGTCAGATTATTATATTTTTACTAAGCTGAAGCTATTAATATAGTAATATATATCTGTAATTAATCTATTTCTCAGGCTTTAAATAAGGAATCTAGTAACAACAATAAGTAATTCAGAGATGATGATCTTATCTTGGAAGAATTTTGAAGTAAAATAAAGTCTGATATATTCTATCTATATATATTTAAGTATATTATAAAGAGAGGTATTTTTATTCAAATTGTATAGATTATATATTTCACACATTATAATAAATAATATAAAACTGATAGAATAGTATAAGTTATATACTAATATATTGAGTTTTCATCCCAACACCCTACTCAATAAGATATATAACTCAAAAAGAATATAAACTAGAGTAAAAAGTAATACAATATATATAAAAACTAAAACTATATATATATGTATAACCCTATATTTAAGAGATTTTTGTAGGTTAAAAAGTATTCTGAAATATATCTAAAATATCTAAAAAATAATATATATAATTTATATAATCTACTCATAGATAAGGAATATAATCAATATAGATATAAAATGTATTATATAGTGTGATGGTCAATCCGAATTAGTAATCTGAATCAGGGGGAATTAGACATTTGATTGCAGTACCTGAATCCGATTCCCAGTATAGTATAGCCTTATAGTTAGCCAAGTCTCCAATTTAGACAATGTCGAAATATCTCGACACTTGTGAAATCAATGACCCGATATAGTATAGCATTTAGACAATGTTGAAAAGTCTCAACACTTACTAAATGACTCATAACTTAGCCGCATAACTTAGCCATCGCATAGCTAGCAAAACCTATATAAATAACCCAGTATCTTAGAGTGAATAAACCTCAGATCGAAATAGTTCAAAGCAAAGAGAAAGCAAAGAAACTAGTAAGCCTGCAGGCAGATACACTTCGAACTCACCCACCCCTGCATACCAAGGACTCCGCGGAGTCAAAGAAGATCAAGAATTCAAGATACAGAAATCTGACATACTTACAAGGTTAAGCGTCCACTACGTTACAACTTGGTGCCCATTGGCTGGTGATTCAAGATGAATCCCTCACTTTTAAGCTGAACAACGAACAACCACTACCACAAGAACTCATACAACACAATCAGACAAAATGGACATGAGACCACCTGTATTCCATGGATATACTTCGGATGAATCAATTGTCACCTTCATAGATGATTTCGAGCAGTATGCTACTGTTAGGATCTTAACTGCAGGACAGCAAGTAGCCCTCATGCCCTACAGTCTACGAGGACCTGTAAGAGCAGCATTCACAGCTGCAACCCATGTAGGAAATGATACCGATGCTATACTGAATGCACAGAAGACCTGACTCCGGAATACCTATTACACAGATGAGATCAAGCAAGCCCTGAAGGACCAGCTCAATACAACATGTCAAGGAATGAGCGAGGACCCAAACACATTCTTCACAAGAATCTGATATCAGATAATCCTTGCGGATTATGCTGATGCCATCCGAGACCAAGTAGCAGAAGCAACCTTTATGAAAGGAGTTCACCCAGAGATAGCCTTGGCCATCCGCTCATCACCAGTAGTCCTGGATCTGGCACAAAAGATCACCTATGCTCAGTGATATTGGATAGCCAGACATCCACAAGACTATACAATAGAAAGAGTGACTGGAGTTAGAATCAAAGCACCCAAGCCAACCAGTGTGATCTCTATCACTATGATCAATCGAAACACACCTCAGCCAAGAGCTACAGAACAATAGAGAAATAGCGATCCTATGGAGGAACTTGCCAAGCAGTTCGCCGAAATGACCACTTACCTAGGAGATGTGGTAAAGGAAATCAGAGGAAGAGATCGCTGCCCAATTCAGAAGTTTGCTGCCACCTCAGATAAGAAGAAAGGTACCTGCTACAGCTGTGGAGAAGAAGGCCACTACTCATATGAATGTATGAGTGAAACCAAGTGCAAGGCCCAGCCAAGCAATGTTACTACTAGAAATAAAGAGCAAGCCAACATTATCACCTTCGAGGAGATTGGAGATTCAGACAAGGAATGGGAGGCCTATCCTGCTCAGACCACTAAGAAGGATGTTCGCAAGGAACCCTACAAGAGACCGCCAGGAAGACTCAAGAAGAACCCAGTGGAAAAGCAGATGGAAACAACCACAGAAAGCCAAGCTGAAGAAATGGATCAAGACATAGAGCTCGAGCAAGCAGTCCAAGATATCATTCGAGGAACCACTCCAGCAAGTGAAGGAGAAAAGGAGAAGAAGCTTCGCAAGACCAAGACTTTCAAATATGATATCTTCAAGGATCTCAGCCAACAAAAAGTCAATGCAACCTTCGGCCAGCTGGCAGAAATCCCCACATTCAGACAGCAAATGAGATTTGGACTTGCAGAAACCACCAAGGAGCAAGGTTGGAAGATAACCGAGGCCAACAATATTCAAGAATACTCTGGAGAAGAAAGTGAAGACAACTGCAAGACTTCTGCCTATACAACCTGCCAAATTGAAGATAGAATCTTTGAAGCCATCATAGATACAGGAGCAGGAGGATGTCTCCTCAGTAAGAAGGCAGTAGAATGCTTAGGATGGGAGATCGAAGAAGCAACCAAGCTGGTATTCATTACAGCAGATGGCATAAGAGCCACCCCTCTGGGAAAGATCCAAGATGTTCCCATCAAGTTTGGAGAAGCAACCATCCCAGTTGATGTGATTGTAACCAATGCAACCAACTATGATATCCTCATCAGCAACCAGTGGCTTTACAAAGCCAGGGCAATAATCGATCTGAATGCACAGAAGATGCAGATTGTCTACCGAGGACAAAAGATGCGAATCCCTATCAATGTTAACAAAGGAGTGCTCCCCGAGATGGAGGAAGAAGAAGGTGAGCAAGAGGAAGCCTACATGGTAACTACGCAGAAAAAGAAAAAGAAAGTCGGATGGATGAGTGAAGAGGAATGATGCAAGAAGATTGCGGAAGGATATGCACCACAAGGAGTCTACCCCCATAGAATCAAGATGTACTGTATGGAGCATGTCAATGATTGCTACCAATGCACCGGTGGAATCAAGAAGATCCACTATGAAAGGAAACAGAAGGTTCTCGAAGAACAGGCCAGAAGAAAAAAGGAAGAGGAGGAAGATGACGAACCACCAGCCCTCCTAGAAGACAGCGATAATGAAGAAGAGATCAAGGTCAAGATTCAGAAAATCCATCCTGATGCAGTTCTACCAGAATACAAGTCGGAAAATGTAGCTGGAATAGATATCACCACAGTAGAGGAAACTGTACTGGAGCCCCAGACAACCACCTTACTCGCAACTGGACTGGAGATGACCATTCCAAAGGACCATGTTAGAATTCTCAAAACAAGAAGCAGCCTGACAAAAAGTGAAATCACCATTGAAGGAGGAGTCATCGATTCAGACTATATGGGGGAAATACTACTCATTGCTAGAAATCACAATCCTACCATTCCATTCCAGGTCAAGAAGAAGGATCGGCTGGCACAGATGCTGATCTTCCCAGTTCTACAACCAAAGATCATGGAAGTCAAGAAGTTGCAGGAAACAGAAAGGGGAAGGAAAGGATTCAGATCCACAGGAAGAGGAGTATTTGCCAGTACCAAATCACCGAATTAGATCACAAGAAGGAGGAAACCACAACCAAGCATAGTTACACTATTGGGAATGAGTTTCTACTCAAGAAAGAACTCAAGAAGATACTCTACGAATTCGAGGATGTCCTTGCCACAGATTTCAAGAATATCAAAGGAAAGACTCCACATTACTACCATGATGTGGATACAGGAGACACTGAACCAATCTATCAGAAAGCAAGTCCTATCCCGCCAGCCTACTACGAATGGCTCAGAGAAGAAATCAAGCAGATGGAAGAAGCCGGTATCATCAAAGAAGCCAGTAGTCCTTGGGCTTCACCAGTCGTACTAACCCCGAAGAAAGGAAGCAAGCCAGGAGAATTCACACCAAGACTCTGTACCAATTATAGAAAGCTCAACTCAATTACCAAGAAGGATCGCCAACCACTACCCCTTATCAGCGATATTCTCATAACCCTGGAAGATGAAGCACAGTACTACAGCACCTTGGACTTATACTCAGGATTCTATCAAATCGGCCTCACAGAAGCAGTGAGTGAGAAATCAGCTTTCATCACCCCAGATGGAACCTATGTCTACCTGTGAATGCTATTCAGAATGTGCAATGCACCAGCAAGCTTCTAGCGAATGATGAACAAAATCTTCCGCTATGACATGGGGAAATGGATGATGGTTTATGTGGATGATGTAATCATCTATAGCAAGACAGCCAAAGAACACCTGCAGAACATCCAGCAGATGATGGAAAGGTTGAGGAAGCATGGTCTTTACATCAAACCAAATAAATACAAGTTTGTGGAAATCGAGATCTCTTACCTTGGACATGTCATCAATCGAGATGGAACACACACGGACCCCCTCAAGATACAAGCAGTGGCAGCATATCCAAGACCCACTACAGTCACTGAAGCCCAAGCCTTCATGGGACTTGCCTCCTACTATCGCAGATTTATTAGAGGATTTTCCAATATTGCAGGCCCAATTTATGAACTCAACAAGAAGGATATCAAGTTCCAATGGACTGGCAGGCAACAAAAAGCATTTGATGAACTCAAGGTCAGGCTGACCCAGGCACCCATCCTTAGAAGACCCGATTGGACTCAAGAATTTATCCTACAGACAGATGCAAGTGCACAAGGACTTGGAGCAGTCCTGGCCCAGAAGAAGGACAAAGTAGAGTATGTCATCACATACCTGAGCCAAGGAACCAGAGGAGCTGAAAAAGAATATGAATCCTATAAGTTATAATGCCTCGCGGCCATCTGGGCTGTGGAAAAGTTCCACTACTACCTCGCTAGAAGATACTTCACTATCTAGACAGACTACTCAGCCCTCACCTGGCTACTGACCACTGGACAACCCAAAGGAATCTATGCCAGATGGATCATGAAGTTGCAAGCCTATGATGTAACAATCGTACACTGCCTAGGAAGAACCAATGCCAATGCAGATGCCCTCTCACAGACACCCTGAAATACCTCCAACCAGCAAATCAATCATGAATAAGGAATTCTACTATGGAATCATCACCTACCTGGGACAGCGAAAGATGCCCCAACATCTAGAAGAATGGACACAAACAATTATCAGCAGGACATGGAAACAATTTGAAACCGATGGAGAAACACTGAAGAAAGGAAAACTACTAGTCATACCCAATCACAAGAAGGAGCAAGCAATGAAATCAATACACGAACTCGGCCATCTAGGAGGAAAAAACACATATGATAAAGCAAGAAGAACAATGTGGTGGCTGGGAATGGAGGAAGATATCAGACAATTTGTCAAGATCTGCGACAAATGCCAGAAACAAAAACAAGACCAATGAAATCAAGCCCCGGGATCAGCACACATAGAACCAGTACCATTCACCCACATTGCAATAGATGTAATTGGTCCTCTACCCTTGACCTTAACTGGTAACCGATACATCATTGTCATTGTGGACCTCTTCACAAAATGGATAGAGGTAGGACCCCTCAAGGAAGCCAATGTACAGTCAATTGCTGATTTCTTTTACAAAGAAATCATCTGCCGATTCAAGACCCCAGTACAAGTCACCACAGACAGAGGAACAGAATTCATGAACCAGTTCTTTGAAATCCTCTACAAGAAATACAGAATCCAGCATATTTGGACCACAGCATACCATCCCCAAAGAAACAGACAAGCAGAAAGGACCAACAAAACACTTCACCAAGATCTGTGATAACTATGAAAATTGGGATCACTATCTGCCAATAGCATTATCTGCTCTTTGGGATATTTGATCACAAAGCACCCACTTCACCTCTTGAGAAATGCTGTTCGGAGAAGAAAGTTCTCAAGGAACCTTATTGTCTAATGGAGATGCTGTCTGGAAACACGTGGACACAGAGATACGGAAACTACACCAAATCAGGAAGAAGGCTGAAGATTACATCATTAAGGTGCAGACACTTCAACAGAACAATGCAGAAAAGACCCACAAGCCTTTGGAGATTATCAAGATAGGAGACAAAGTCCTGATGTATCGGAATATAGTAGAAGCTTCATGGTCACGAAAACTGGAGCCCAAATGGGAAGGACCTTACCTGGTGCAAGATATAAAAGGGACTACCTTTTGGCTACGAAAAACATCAGGCACAATCATCCCTACTACTATCTACTGAAACCAACTCAAGAAGTATCATGGCCAATAACCAAAGTACTGAAATAGCACTCAAGATCACTAGTGCTGCCCAAAGAGCCATCGAGAGACAGTGGCATACTACTGAACCCCCGACTATAGAGGAATGTTATGACAGTATCCAAAGTATTGTCTAGACCCATCTCTCTCGAATTTTGCACTTCAAGGCCTACCATCATAGAACGGAGTTCCAAGAGTACTTCAAGCTTGGACAGATACTTAACCAGAATGCAGAAATGACCAAAGAAGATTGGATTGCAGAGTGTCAACTCTCTTATTCACAGATCACCATTGTCAATAGAATTCATAATATAACAGTTCTAGTTTCTAAATGAGGAAGCAACTAGTTCTGGTAATCCTAAGTAGCTCAAAGAGATACTAAGGGTTCAAGTGTTCTCGAAGGATTTCTGGGAGAAAATATTCTGAAGCTTTATTCATGAGAACAAAGGAGATATTTATACAAGATCTGAAAGAAGGATCTGGAAGGATCTGAGAAATCAAAGGAAAATGCCAAGAGGAAAGTTCTCGGCAAAGATAACAAATGATGACAAA
>RBNI01004298.1:0-14295 GCA_003990745.1 Jimgerdemannia flammicorona | reverse complement strand
CCAACACCCTCATGCTTGAAGACTACCTTATCATCTACTACTACAACTCTCCCCCCACTCTGCCTACAAATTTTCTCTACTAAACAATGCTGGTGATCTCTCTACAGTCTCCATCCCAGCCACTAACCCATCAAGACATCTACCATCAATCCTTCCCATCTCATCAGCTGCTCCCCTAAACCCAATTATCTCCCTTTCTTAAAAACAAACAGCCAGTGACCAGCCAACCCCACCCATATAGCTAAAACCCAACCAACAATAAGTCATGCATTTCCAACCCCCCCAACCAATCTATCTCACAAGTCATCCCATTGACCCCTCTCATCATTCCCCTCTTTACAATACTTAATCTATTTCCAACCACTAACCAAAAGTCTCCAAGTACCTTATACTCTCCTAGCTAATATTCTAGCATATATACAAACTCCTCTTTCTGTTCTACATTATAACACTCTTTATAATCAAATTGTCTGCCCTTTATGAGATGTCCTGACTAAAAGTTAAGTATGACATTTCTCCTCAGTAAGTGCCACCAGACTACCTAGAACTTGGGTGGCAGCCATTACTATATCTCAGTACTCTAGGTCCAAATTCCATTCCAGTCCCACCTCTCTTCAATACCAGCCATCTGTCAGCCACTGGGTCATATATCTTGTCCCAACCCCCTCTGGTACTCCACTCTATCTCCAATATCAAAGTCAATCAGTAGAGCACCCCCCAACAACACTCAATTCTATCTCTACATTACCAGACCCCATGGCATCTCTCTCTCAGCCCCCTGCTAGTACAGATCAATATGGTGTACCCCATCAATTACTCTCTACCAGAAGCTCCTATATTATATGCTCTCACTGTTATAAAGCTCAACCAAAGATAGTAGATCTCCAGTAGAGCTCCTTGGTGAGAACCTCATCTCTTAGATCTTTTTCATTAGAGGAATCCAGCTACTATCTCTCAGTTCCACAGCTCTCTTCAGCCACCAAGCTCTCAGACAATATAGCCTCTTTGGGAAGTCAACCAGCCCAAGGCCTCCTCTATTCACTGATATTAACAGAATTTCCCAACTAATCTGACTCCATCTCCTAGCCCAGATCCAACCTTTGGCTAGCTTCAATAGCCTCTTTACCACTCAGGCTGGAAAGTCCAGATAGTATGCTAAATACCACAGCTTCAATAGTTGGTAGACATTCAAGATTGAAACCTGACCTGCCAAAGAGATATGGTGGCCTCCTCAGCTCTGTAGGGCCTCCCCCTATATAGCCACCCACTGCTCCCACTAAATTCTAGATAGGACTGACCCATAGATTAAAAGATAGATACTCAAGTACCATACAGCATCTCCAACAGGGATAATTATTCCAATGATTTCCCCTCCCACCAGACTATTGCCCAACACCATCATTTCATACTTGTGATAGTTGAGTTTAGCTCCAGAGTGTATCTCATACTACTCTGCCATCTCTTGAAGTTCTTTGATATCTGCAATTAATCCTAGACCAACTACTATATTATCTGCAAATACTCCAACCTTCCAGACAATTACAAATACTGAGAGCCCTACTACTTTTTACTGAATCCTATCTATCAATGGCTCTAGAGACAGAGCATACAAAATAGGAGACAGTAGGTCCCCCTGGTGAACACCTCTACCCAGAGGGAATACTACCCTCTGATGATCATTGTACATAAGTACCACCCTACTCCCTTCCAGAAGACTGATCATTACTACTCAGAACTGCTGAGGAACTCTGATCCTATCCAGCACCTTTGCCAACCAGACCCACCTGACCTGGTCATAGACCTTCTTCTGATCTAGGAAGACCAATCTCCCATCTAGTCCATAGGCTTGAGCCCCTTAAATGATACCATAAACTCAAGCTGTACTATCTCTAATGAGCCAGCCCACAATAAACCTCATTACTCCTCACTTAAGACTTACTGGGCCACCTTCTGCATCCTTGCAACAACTATTTAGTGACTAACTTTCTGTCTATATCCAGGAGCATAATAGGTCTCCAGTTCTTCCAGTTCTCCCTCCTGCCCTTATCCTTATACAATAGTACCACCAGCCCCAGATCCTGCTCTCCCACCCACTTTTCAGACTATAACACCAAGTTACAAAGTGCCATCATCTCTTCTATCACTTCAGGAATCTCTACCATCTTCTTCCAGAAGTCCCAGAGCAGACTATCCTCTCTAGATATAGTACTCAGTGAAGTTATAGTAAGAACCTGGCAAATCTCCTCTTCTTAGACTGGTATCACCAAACTGCCAAGCCTATCTACCTATGGTGGGTGCCCATTCTCCAAGGTGTATTCAATGAAAGCAGCATTGGCTCTGCCCTCCTCCTCACTCCACAAATTACTCTATCTCTTCTTCAGCAAGCCCAATATGTCTTGTGATCTATGCATCAGCAGACCATCAGAATCCAGTACCCCTTCTCACCTCTGCCTCACTCTCCTTGCCTGCAGGATTCTTGAGAGGTACTTAGAGGGCCTCTCCCCCTCCTCTAGTCTCTGCCAGCATATCTATGCAGCCATTCCTCACACCAACATCTCCTCCTCCTCTCTGAATACTTATTATAACTCAGTGACCTCCAGCTTTGCTTACATCAATCTCTAGTTCTCAACCCCTCTCCAAGGCCAAAAGACCTGCCCAATTCTCCTGATATAAGAGGGTTACTTGTCAGGATAACTATTACATAGTTCTGAAAGAGTTTTCTGGAAGTTCTGGATGTTCTGAAAGACTATTTTCTTAAGGTTAAGATCAATTTTATATGGAGTATATCCTCTATGCTTATTGATTTCAAGATCAGTTGATATCTCAACCAAAGTCCTTTTTCAGACTAGTTCAGGATTTTCCATATTTCAGGAAGTTCAAGAAACTAAGACCCACTTAGTTGAATTGACATATCACTGCAGACAATACCCAATTAGGAAATTTTGTGACAGGGTTAGGAGTGGGACCTAATAGGGAGCAGATTTACATAAGAGTGATTTGTGGATTATTAAATAGATTTATTCGCTATTCATGATATTACTATACTAGGAGTAGTTGTGTGAAGAGATATTTGTAGAGAAGTGTTCAAGAGTTGTGTTCTGAATGTTCAAGTCTTTAAGTCTGAGAGTCTGAGGTCTGGGGGAGGGAGTATTTATACTAGTAAGGGGCTATCTAGACTATGCTGAATATGGATATAGCACTTAGTGCCTTGCTAAGTCAGAATGCAGTCATATAGTACAAGTGTGATCTGACATATCAAGGGAATGTCTGACTGCTGAGTCAGTTCACAATTATGTTATATAAGGCTAATCTAACTATACTATGACTGCTAAGCTATCTATAGGTTTAGATGCTGTCTAGGTAGTCTTCGATGATATCACTATTGATGATATTATCTCTGATGAAGTAGTTGTCTAAGAAGAGTTGTTTGTGGATTAATTCTCTCTGTTCACTGAGATAATAATACATTGGGACTTCATCACTATCCTACAGGATAGCATCATCTGTCTCGTATACTGGATAAGGTGTTAGTGGACAAAGGAAGGGTATATTGTCTTCACTTTCATCAGATTTACTGTCTGTATATCTTCTATAAGTTACAGTACTATGAGTTGCAGAGTTGTAGTAAGCTAGTGGCTGTGGTTCATGTTGCTCATACTCGAGTTATAGGGTGGTTGGTTCAATCTCGAGAGTTGTCTGAAGATATAAATTGTGTTCTCCAGTCTCTTCATTATAGTTGAAGTAATTGGGGGTGAACACAGGTTGGTATTCATACCAGTGGTCATTGTCCCAATAGGTCTCATAGGTGGTTATAAACTATTGTAAGTTTATCGGCAATGTTAGTAGAGTGATCAGGGTTGGCAGAGATCCTTAGCTTGAGGTCATATTGGTATCAGAGGGATCATTGTCTTCTGCTTCATCATCATTGAATCAGATTATATTGTAGACATCCTTCATAGTATATCCAACTTAGGGCATTTGCAGAATATAGTCATCAGGGTGTGGGAAGGTTCTGTCTGTGGTTTGAACATACTCAATATACTTGTGGTTAAGTTCTTATATCATATCATCAATTTGGCCATAGGACAGGGTAGTAATCATTTCACTGGTAGTAACTCAGAGGCAGGGAATAACAGTGCTATACTTATAAAAGAGTTCTCTGTGTTTACAGGCAATGAGCTTCTGGTGTTGAGATATCTGGGTAATGTCTGTATCATGGTGGTGTTTGACCATGTCTTCTAGGAGGTGGCCAATCTGGTAGTAGCTTGATATTTGTCCAATTCAGTGGGCCTTGCTAAGCATGTTCAGGGCATTCCATCAGGCTTCCACAAAGTAGAGGAGTGCTAGGCTAGAGGGGCAGAGGGGGTGTAGCTCGATTGACAATGGCATTCCAAATATCAGCATGGATGTAGTTATAGATCTCAGTGGTCATATTTGTGTATATTCAAAAGTTGTGGTTGTTTGTTTAGTTTGATTTGATTCTCTGTTTTGATGTATCTCAGTACTTAGTATATATAGTATATATGCATTTGGTCTTAATTAGTAAGATTCTGTTTGTGTAAATCTTGTATTCCATGACTTTGTATTGACTCAGCTTTATGTGCTGTGACTTTGGTTTGATTCAGCTTCATGATTATGCAGGTGATTTCCAGATTTGTTCAGAGGTTGCATGTGATTTCAGTGGCTTGTTCAGAGGGTGATGTGTGATTTCAGTAGCTTGGAGGTTATGTACTTATATCTAAAGCCAGGCCAATCTAGTAGAGGTCCAGGTCACCCTCCTCCTCCTCTATCTTCCTGCTATCCTATTAGTCTCACTCTAGTAAACCCTAGCAGCCTCCTTCAATCTCACTTATTAAATACTCACTAGAGTACCTTCTTGGACCAAACCCTCTACTTTCTGTCTAATATCTCCAGCCCAAGTATCCCACAGCCCCTTCTCAGCTAATAAAGAGAAATTAAGACATCAATGTCTAGGTCTATTCCCACTTCCCCCAAACTGACTATGCTCTAACAAGCCCCAATAATCTGACCATAGATACCACTCAATCTCCAGAGACTTCCAGACATCCAGACCCCTGTTAGCACTCAGTCAATCCTAGTCCCCAGGCCACCTGCCCAATGGGTATAGACTCTTCTATCTCTCCACATTGCTTGACCAGCATTCACCAAAGAACTGAGTCACTCCACCTTCTCCCAACCCTCTAGGCCACCACTCCTGCCTCCTGCATTCCTCCTCCCATCTGTTCTATCTAACTGTGCTATACAAATCATATTAAAGTCCCCCCCAAGTACTTCTACTCCCATCTCTACCAATACTCTACTATTCAAAAGACTATTAATCTACTCTACATGCTTGCTCCTAACCACAGGACAGTAGTAAGATCCAACCACAATTGACTTCCATTTAGGCTAACATCACTCTCCCCAAACCATACAATCCCCCCAGTTCCTGCAGTTACATATTTCTCTATACTCTTTCTATACCAGCAGCCCAACCTTACCATTTCAGACTATAGCTCCACCCCATTCCCTTGTCCACTCCTATTGCTCAAGGTCTCTCTCATATCACACATCCTGCAGAAGAAAGAGATCAGTCTCTAATCTCTTTCACTAAGTAAAAATATTATATCACCTCCCAGAACCCCTCAGACTATTCACATTCAATGAAAAATATTAGTTATACTGTTCATAGAGAATAATATTGAAGTAGACATATCCTCTTTACAGCTCTATATTCACTTCCTTCCTAGCTAAGTCCAATCTATACTCAGCAGTAGCCTCTGCCCCCTCAATCTGCTTAGCTTCCAGTCCAACCAAAAGCTCATCCATTACTACATCATCCTTCAACTCCATCTCCTTCTGGTACTCCAAGCAAGCTCCTTGTCAAATTTCTAATCCATGCCTCTATTCCCACCAGAAGACTGCATGCTCTCTAGCTGCTACTACTATCTCTGCCTTTCTTGTGACATCTACCTCATAACCCTTCTCATCTAAATACACTGCTAGCATCTCTTTCACCAGGGCCTCCACAATACCTTCTTTCTACAGAATTCTTATCCAGTACTTCTCACTGATAACTCACAAGTCCATATCCCCCAGCTCCTCAGTAGCCAAGTTGTTCATCATCCAGCACATCCACTGCAAGTCCCCAATCTCCTTGCCCCCAGGGGTCACCAGTTGGCCAGCCCTAAGCATTACAGTATTGGCCCTAGTACTCACAGACTTATCCCACTCCTCCTCAGAGACATCCACCAGCTCCTCCTCTCTAATCCTGACTATCTGCCCCCCACTCACTACCTCAGATATTCCAAATTGAATGTGGCAAGTCCCCAATATCTCCACATCCTCACCAGCCATTGGCCAGACATTCTGAGCCTTCCTTCCTATATCCTCACTCTCCTCCTACACCTCTAGCATACTATCATTATAGAGAGTCTGATCTCCTTTTTTTTTTTTTTTTTTTTTTTTTTATTTTGTTAGAACTCTGCTATTTATTACCAGTCTATACATAAAATTACAATATTGCCACCCACTACTCAATCCCCATAGGGGAACCTCCTCTCCCCCACCCTTTCACACTTGAAAATTACTCTATTCCTCACTACCCCCACCCTCCCCCCACTCTGTCCACAAATTCTCTCTACTAACTGATACTGCTGACTTTCCTGCAGACCCCAACCAAGCCACCAGCCCATCAGAGTGTCCTCCACCAACCCTTTCCATTACTACAGTCACACCTCTAAGTCCAGATACCTCTCTTCCTCAAAAACAAACAACCAGTGACCCACTAACCCCACTCATACAGCCAGTACCCAATTTAAGATGAGCCACTCCTTCCTAACCCCTCCTACCAGGTGATCCCACAAATCCTCCCACCAATCCCTCACCCCATCCCCCCTCTGTGTGACCCCCACTTGCTTCCCAACTACTATCTAGAAGTCACTAAGCACCTCACACTCCCCTAGCCAATGTTCAGGTATCTGCAAAAAGCCCCCTTTCTGTCCAATATTATAGCACTCCTCACAGTCAAAGTTTCCTCTTTCCACAAGGTGGCTAGAGCAAAAGTTGAGCATAACATTCCTCCTCAATATGTACTACCAGACTACTCAATACTTTAGTGGCAGCCACTGCCTAATCTCAGCACTCCAGGCCCAGATCCTATTCTAGTCCCACTCTTCTCCTATACCCACTAGCTGCTATCTGCTGGGCCACAGATCCTGTCTCAGCCCTCTCTGGTACTCAACCCCATTATCAATATTGAAGTCACTGAGGGGGATACCCCCCAGCAACACTCAGTCCCATCTTCACATCACTGGGCCCCAAGGTATTTCTCCTTCATCTCCTGCCAATAAATGCCAATATGGTGAACCCCATCTGTAACTCCCTATCAGAAGCCCTTAAACTACATACAACCAATGTTCTGAAGCCCAACCAAGGATAGAAGATCTTCTGTAGAGCCTCTTGATGAGGACCTCATCTCCCAGACCTTCTTCATCAGGGGAACCCAGCTGCTGCCCCTTAGCTCCACAGCTCTCTTTAGCCACTATGCTCTCAGATAGTGCAACCTCTTCAGGAAGTCAACCAGCCCAAGACCCCCTCTAGCCACTGGCAAAGATAAGATTTTCCAGCTAATCTGACTTCTTCTCCTGGCCCAAATCTACTCCTTGACAAGCTTCAGCAGTCTCCTCACTACCTAGGCCAGAAAGTTTAGATAATAAGCTAAGTACCACAACTTTGGTAATCAGTAAACATTCAAGATAGAAACTCACCCCACCAGAGATAAGTGACAGTCTCCCCAACTCTGCAGGGCCTCTCTCCAGATAACAATCTGCTGCTCTCACTAAGGTTTTGGTAGTACTGACCCATACACTGAGAGATAAATGCCCAAGTACCTCACTGCCTCCCCAGTAGAAACAATTGTTCCAATGACATCCCCCCCCACCAGACCATTACTCAGCACCATTGTTTCATACTTGTATCAGTTGAGTTTAGCCCTAGAGTGTGCCTCATACTACGCCACTGTCTTCTTGAATTCCTTTATATTGGTGATTAAGCCCAGGCTGACCACTATATCATCCACAAAGGTACCAACTTTCCACCCAATGCTAAATACTGAAAGCCCTTCTATTCTATGCCAAATCCTATCCATTAAAGGCTCCAAGGAGAGTATATACAGAATGGGGGACAGTGGGTCTCTCTGGGGAACACTCCTTCTCAGAGGGAAAGCCACTCCTTAATGCCTATTATACATTAGTACAGCTCTGCTCTCTTCCAGTAGGCTGACCATTGCTACTCAGAACTGTTGAGGGACACCAATCTGATCTAGTATCTTTGCCAACCAGACCCTTTGAATACAGTTGTATATCTTCTCCTGATTCAAGAAGACCAGGTGCCCATCCAGTCTACAGGCTCGTGTCCCTTCAATAATGCTGTACATCCAAGCTGTACTATTCCAAATGAGCCAGCCTCCAACAAAGCCCCACTACTTCTCCCCCAAGACCTGTTGGGCCACCTTCTGCAGCCTCACTACCACCACCTTAGTAACCAACTTTTTGTCTATATTCAGTAGTATGATTGGCCTCCAGTTCCTCCAGTCCTCTCTCCTGCTATTGTTTTTATCTTATATAGTAGTACTACCAGCTCCAGATCCTGCTCACCTATCTATCTCCTGGACTGTAGTATTAAGTCACAAAGTGCCCTCAGCTCTCCCAGTATGCTGGAGACACCCACCATCTTCTTCCAGAAATCCCAGGACAGGCCATCCTCCCCTAGTGCTATACCCAGTACAGTTACAGCAAGAATCTGATGAATCTCCTCCTCCTGCACCAGCAACACCAGGTTGCCCAGTCCTTCCACCTGTGGTGGGTGCCAATCCTCCAAGGCATAATCAATGGTGGCAGCATCAGCCCCACCCTCCTCCTTACTCTACAAACCACTCTACCTCTCCTTCAACAACCTGAGAATATCTTGTATACCATATACCAATAGCCTCTCAGAATTGAGAACTCCCTCCCACCTCTGCTGAACTCTCCTTACCTAAAGGGCCCTCATGAGAAACTTAGAGGGCCTCTCTCCTTCCTCCAGTTCCTGCCAATATAGTCATGCTACCAAGCTCTACACCCACACTTCCTCCTCCTCCTGTAATACCTATTATAACTCAACAACCTCCTTTCTCACTCATAACAATCTCCAATCCTCTGCCCCCTCTAGGGCCAATAGTTCTGCCCAATCTTCCAACAACCTCATCAGTCTAGCAGATGCCCACAGTATCCTCTTCCTCCTCTATCCACCAGCTACCTTCTCAGCCTCTCTCCAATAGACCCTAGCAGCCTCTTTCAGCCTCATCCACCTAACTCCAACTGGAGCACCTTTCTGTATCCACTCCTCCACCCTCTGTTGAATTTCCTCAGCCCACTTGCCCCACAGTACCTTATTGTCTAATAAGGAGGAGTTAAGGTACCAATATCCTGGTCCATCCTCACTCTCCCCAAAATGTCCCTATCCCAATAACCCCTAATAGTCAGACCATGGACACTATTCAACCTCCAGTGATTTTCAGATATCCAAACCCCAGCAGTCTGCTGTCAAAACTCAGTTGATCCTTGTCCCCAGACCCTTGGCCCAATGCATGTATACCCTCCTATCATCCCAAAATCCCCTACCAGCATCTACCAGTGCACTCAGTCTCTCCACTTCCTCCCATGCTTCCAGACCTCTACTCTGACCCTCAGCCCCCCACTCTCCATCAGTTCTGTCCACCAATACATTCTGGACCATATTGAAGTCCCCACCAAGCACATCTACTCCAGCCTCTGCAAGTGCTCCACTCTCCTAGAGACTCTTCACCCAGGTCACCCACTCCCCCCATATAGCAGGACAGTAGCAAGACCCCACTGTAACTGATTCCCAACCTGTTCAAATCTACTCTCCCCAAACCAGCCTATCTCTCCAGCTCCTCACCTCATGTATCTCTCCTCTGCCCCTCCAGACCAGAATCTCCATCTTGCCTTTCTATACAGCCTCTCCTCTCCCATTCCTTAGTCCATTCCAGTCTATCCAAATCATTCTCACATCTGATATCCTACAAAAGAAAGATATCAGCCTCCAGTCTCTTCAGCTAAGCAAAAATGTTCCAATGCTGAAAAGAACCCCATAACCCATTCACATTGAGAGAAAAAATATTGGTTGTACTGTTCATAAGGAATAATGTGAAATTGAAAGTGCATCCTCTACTGCTCCATAGTCATCCCCTCCTGTGCCAAGTCTAGGTTGTATTCCTTGGATGCCCCCTCCTCTTCAGCCCTCTTAGCCTCCAATCTCTCCAGTAGCTCAGCTATTTTCCCATTCTCTTTTTCCTCAAAATCCTCATGATACTCCTGGCAGGCCTCTTGCCAGAGCTGCAAACCATAATGCTTTTCCCAGCAGTAGGTGGTCCACTCACCAGCAACAACCACCAGCTTGGCCTCCCTCTTCTTGTCAACCTCATACCTTTTCTCCTCCAGGAAAACTACCAGTATCTCTGCCCTTAATGCCTCTATCACTCTATTGCCATGCAAGATCCTTGCCCAATGCTCATCACTCATCACTCTCAGGTCCACTTCTCTCAGTTCCTCAGTTATAAGATTATTCATCATCCAGCACATCCACAGTAGGTTCTCCACTTCCATCCCCCCAGGGGTCACAGGCTGTCCTCTACTCAGTATCAAGATATCCTCTCCCACACTTGTAGTCTCATTCTACCCCTCCTCCAGGATATCCACAAATTCCTCCTCACCAACTGCTATCACTTGTCCTCCTTTTGCTATCTTAGAAACTCCAAAGTACACCTGCTGGGTACTATACATGGGCACATCCTCTGCCATTCAGTCCCTTACAGTCAGTCCCTATCTGATAAGAGGGGTAGAAGTAGGGGACTGCTCCCAGACTTCAAATGTACTATTCTCATATGGGTCCTTACTCAGTATCTTCCTGGCCTCCTCCAGACCCACCTCCTCATTCTTCCTTTGCCCCCCAGCCCAGGCACTCACTATAGCCCCCCCCCCATATCCTTACTGCTATCAGCAACCCTCATCTTCTTCACCTCCAGACTTGCTAGCAACTCCCTCTGCCTCCTGCGACCTTGAGACCTCTCTCATAGCCTCTTGTCAATATAGACTCACCTCCCATCAATAATCTCCAAGTGTGTTGACTCCACATATATCTTCCAAGCCTTCACCCTCCACTCCACTATATCACTCAGCTCCTCCAGTACCTCCAACAGGTCCTCTTCCTCCTCCTTACTCCTCTTTACCCTCACCACCTTGCACACAAAGGCTCCCCACATCATTACTAAAGGCCAATCATCTACCTTGCCAGTAGCCTCTATCTCTGCCAGTCAAATCTGGACATCAACATCTCTTGTCTAGAAGGTGATCCCTTCTTAGACCCTAAACCCTATATCAACCACCTCCCTATACTCAGCCATAACCTTCTTAACTCTCCTCCTCATCTTCACAGCAGTCACTGTAGGCACTCCCTTCACCAGAAGCTACACCACTCTGGGATCCCATCTCAAGCATCATGCTATTGGTACACATACCTTTCTGATCATCAACCTGGCCTTCAGTATCTCCTTCAGTGGTCCCATCTCCTCAAAGCCCACCTCCACCCCCTCTAGGCCCTTCAGGAACTTAACCAATACTACACCCTCCACCAGCTTCACAATTAGCCCCAGGACCATTTTGGCCATCACTGCCAAGTCTCTGAAGTACAGAGTGACTGCAAATTCTGAGATTGACTTCTTGAGTAACAGTGCCACTACCAGTCCTGTTATACCATCAGCTAGATCACTAGGCCTCATGCCTTTCCCACTGCTTGGTCCACCATCAGCAGTCTCATCTAGATTTTTTTCCTAATTACCCATCATACTCCTATCAGCAGTCACCCCCTCAGCTACTAAACTATCAACTCTACTACTCTGGTCTCTCAGAAGGACTCCTTCTTAAGGCTGTTATCCTACAGGCTTTGGCATCTCCTTGCCCCTTCTCAGCCAGCTCTTCAGTCCAGCTCCTTGCTGACCTCCCTTCACCTTGTCCATAAAGCTTATCCTCCCAGTCCCCTGTCTGCCAGCACTGCCCCCTCCCCTGCCCCATCTATCTGCCAGCAAGTCCCTCATGCTTCACCCCAAGCCAGAGCCCCTCCCTATATACTGCCAGTCAAATACACCAGAGCCACCCTGCTCAGTATGTACCTTGGAATGCTTGTCAGTCACCATAATACTAGTAGCTTTTCTCCAAGAACTGTATTGTAAGTATTGTCAAAAGGTTGTGTAACCTGAATATTACCAGAGAAAGCTATGTATATAGATAGTGTAGAGAGTCTGATCTCTCATCTCCTGGCTCCAACCCTCAGTCTTAGTACTCCTTCCCTCCTCTTCACCAGCCTAGATACTCTCTCAAGTACCCCCAGCAATCTTATTCAAACTCAGCAATGCTCTTCAAGCTAGCCAGCAGCTTTCTCTATCTCTTATATATATCTCTGAGCCCTCTTTCACTACCTCTTATCTACCTAAATGTACTTTTTATCCACTACCTCTAAGTGAGTTGAGTCTACATAAGCTTTCCATACCTTGGCCTACTACTCCACTGCCTCACTGAGCTCTTTCAGTACCTCTACCAAATCCTCCTCCTCCTCTACACTCCTCTTCACTCTCATCACCTTGCAGATAAATACCTCTCACTTCAGTACTGAGGACTAGTCCCTCAACTTCTCTATAGCCTCTTTCCCAGCCAGCAGGAGTCTAATATTCACATCTTCTATCCTGAAAGAAGTCCTCTCTCAGACATGGAAACCAATATCAACTACCTTATCTTACTCAGTCATAGTCTTCTCCACCCTCCTCCTTATCTTGGCTATCATTACTATAGATACTCCCTTCACCAGTAGCTGGACCACTCTGGGGTCCCAAGGTGGGGTGACCTCTGGGAGAGGCTGGTGGAAGGATTGGGTGATGAGTGGTTGATGTTAGAATGGGTGCTGGCAATTTGAGTTAGGCTTGCAGGACATTGGCTATATATATTTGAAGATGGCAAATGGCTGACATTGGGGGTAAGAGTTGCTAGATAGGAGTGGCTGATGATAGACCTACTGAATGGGTGGTAGAGAGAGTAGAGTACTGTGGGGGGGTACTGGAGATAACTGGTAGAGACAATCTATAGGAAGAGTAGGAGAAGAATAGAGATGGTAGAGGGGTTGACAGTATTTCAGAGAAATAGTGAGAGAGAGAGAAAGCTTCTGAGTAGAATTGGATGAGGGGTTCATTTATATTAAGTATATTATAGATAGTTTGGTAATAAAGTGGAAGTTCTTGTAATTATAAAAAAAAAAAAAATAAAATAAAAATAAGGTGAGACTATATCAAATTGAAGAGGTAAAGAAGAAAGTATAGTAGAAGGTACTGAATTGAGTGATAAAGAGTGCTAAAATGAGCAGTGACCCTCCTCTCTTAAAAAAAGGGGTATTAGAAGACCAAAAGATAGAATAAGGTTTCAGGCTATATAATGAGAAGAATTCTAAAAGCTCTGAACCTTTTGATTCTTTTTTTTCTCTACTGACTGGAATGAGCAGTAAGATAAGTGATAAGTTGAGATATATTAAAGTAAGTGATGAGTTGAGACAATATCAAGTAACTGAAATAAGTAGTAGAAGATACTAGAATAAGTAATAGAAGATACTAGAATAAGTAGTGGATGGTATATCAAGTATTGGACCTCTTTTAAAAAAAGAAGTTTCAGAAGACAGAAAGATAGAGTGAGATTTCTAACTATATAATGAGAAGAATTCTAAAAGCTCTGAACCTTTTTTTTTTTTTTTTTCTGCTCTACTGACTAAAATGAATAGTAAGATATATTGAAATAAGTAATGAGTTGAGACATATTGAAATGAGTAATAAATTGAGATATGTTAGAGTGAGTGATAAGTTAAGACAATGTTGAACAACTGGAATGAGTAGTGGAAGATACTAGAATGAGTGATAGAGGGTATATTGAGTATCAGACCCCCCTCTCCTTAAAAAAAAAGAAGCTTCAGAAGGTAGAAAGGCAAGGTGAGGTTTTGGGCTATATAATGAGAAGAATTCTAAAAACTCTAAACCTTCTTATTCTTTTTTTCTTCTCTACTAACTGAAATGAGTTAAAATAAGTAATGAGTTAAGAAATATTAGAATGAGTGATGAGTTAAGGTATGTTAGAGTGAGTGATGAGTTGAGATAATATTGAATAGCTGGAATAAGTAATAGAAGATACTACTAGAAAAAAA
>RBNI01004297.1:0-14296 GCA_003990745.1 Jimgerdemannia flammicorona | reverse complement strand
AAAAAAAAAAAAAAAAAAAGAACAAAGAAAAAAAAAAGAGAGAGTTTTGGCCTATATAGACTAGGAACCCTTCCAATAAAAATACGCGGGACATGAGTCCGTTAAAAAAAAAAAAAAAAAAAAAAAAAAAAAAAAAAAAAAAAAAATAGGCTGCAAGATTGTCGAACTCTGCCAAATTGACAAAGAGAGCAGGGAGGACAGCAGTATCACTATCTACATTCATATTATCTGTCATGTTATGTATTATAAAATGAGTAGAGAATAGAGGAATAGGTTTGAGTAAGATGTGATACTGTTATGGCAGATATGAAGGTCGGCAGTAAAAGGTCAAGTGATAGAAAGTGAAAAGCTTATGTGAATTTTCATGATGAAACAGAGAAGCGGAATAAAGTATTTTCTGAAGTAAGGTATAATAGATCTGCAACCTGCCCTCAGTACTACAGTCTATGGTGGTCTTTATTCAAAATTGAGAACAAAGTTCAGATAAACAAAAACACAGATCTAACCTCAGAATTTCAGAATCGAATAGGTGCATAAGTACCCGGACCTTGCTCTAATCCAAACAAAAGTCCGAATCAGGCTTTGTCAATCTACACACATGATAGGCCATTAAAAATCCAATATAGTAACAATTGGGAAAAGGTACCAGTCATGTGATCTAATGTTACACAAATAATAAAACAATGCCAAAAACAGAACTAGACCAATGATATGTCATGTGTGGTCATGTGATTGTCACTTATAGGTTTAAAAACCTAAAAATCATTGGTATCTGAAGGCACAGATGTCAGGCCTAGAGTCTCATGACCAGAGTGAAGTAGAGCCTCAGCACTAGAGTGAGTGAAGCAAGCGGAGGTAGACAGATGTCATAGAGCATAGGTATACAGGTGTTAGGCCTAGAGCCTCACGTCAGAGGTTGTCTGGCAATTTTTTGTATTTTTAAACCTATAAGTGACAATCATGTGACCACACATGATACGTCATTGGTCTAGTTTCGTTTTTGGCATTGTTTTATTATTTGTATAACATTAGATCATGTGACCAGTACCTTTTCCCAATTGTTACTATATCAGGTTTTTAATGGCCCATCATATATATAGATTGACGAAGTCCAATTCGGACTTTTGTTTGGATCGGGGCAAGGTCCAGGTACTTATGCACCTGTCTAATTCTGGAATTCCAGGGTTAGATCCATGTCTTTGTTTACCTAAACTTTGTTCTCAATTTTGAATAAAGACTACCACAGACTGTGGTACCAAGGGTAGATTGCAGATCTATTGTACCTTGCTTCAGAAAATACTTTATTCCACTTCCCTTTTTTTTTTTTTTTTTTTTTTATAGTCACTTGGACTCCATTCCTTTATTAATACCCATCTATCCCATATAAATACAATAATCCCATCCCCTATCTGATCCCCCTAGGGGGTCCCCCCCCTCCTACCCCTTTCTGATGAAAGACCACTTTGTCTAACACTATTGCCACCCTCCCACCACTCTGCTCACAGATCCTCACCACCAAACCACGATGTCGTCCCCTCTGAGGACCCAACCCACCATCCAGTCAGCAGATCCCCCAATAGCCCTTCCCATCTTAATACCTTCTCCCGTAGCCCCAACTACTGCTCCTCCTCAAATACAAAAAGCCAATGACCTGCCAGTCCTACCCATATTGCTAATACCCACCCTACAGTGAGCCAACTATCACTCACCCCACCCACAAGCCGAGATCTCAAGTCCTCCCAGCAACCTCCCTCCCCCACCAGCCTACGCCCCACATCCAGTCTATCTCCTATCTCAGCCCAAAAGTCCCCCAAAACTTCACACTCTCCCAGCCAATGTTCTGGCATCTGTACATAACCCCCAGCTCTCCCAACATTATAACACTCCTCACAGTCAAATTGTCCACCATTCACCAAATGCCCCATATGGAAATTCAGCATGATATTCTTCCACAACATTCTCCACTATATCACCCAGAACTTGGGGGGAAGCCACCTCTGTACCTCTGCACTCCAAGACCAGATACCAGCCCAGTCTCACTCCTTGCTGATCTCTGCCACCTGCCAGCCACTTGGCCAAAGATCCTGGCCAAGCCCCTGCTGACACTCTACTCTCTCCCCAATATCAAATGTAGCAAGTGGAGCACCTCCCAGGAGCAATCTATCCCAATGCCACATATTAGGCCCCCACACTGTCTCTCCCTCATTGCCTTGCCAGCACAGGCCAATTTGATGTGCTCCATCAGCCATGCCTCACCAAAAGCCCTTGAACCACAGCCACTGAATTCCATTCAGTCCTACCAAAGAGAGCAGATCTCTGGAGGACCCTCAAGGAGATGTTCGCATCTCCCATACCTTCTGCATCAGAGGCACCCAACTTCCGCCCTGCAGTTCCACAGCTCTTTTCAACCACCAGGCTCACAAACAGTACAGCCTCTTAGGAAAGTCCACCAGTCCAAGACCTCCCCTGACTACTGGCCTCGCAAGAGTATTCCAACTGACCTAGGACCTCCTCTCTGCTCAGATCCAATCTCTAGCTATCTTCATCAGCTTCTTTACTACCCATGCTGGGAAGTCGAGGTGATATGCTACATACCACAGCTTGGGGAACCAATAAATATTCAGAATTGACACTCGCCCTGCTAGAGAGATATAGCGACCTCCCCATCCTCGAAGGGCCTTCCCCCAAATGTTCACCCTACTCTCCCACCACACTTGTAGTAAGACAGAACCATATACAGAGAGGAAGATACCCAAATACCACACCACCTCACCAGTAGGGACAATTGTTCCAATGACATCCCCACCCACTAGCCCATTCCCTAGCACCATTGTCTCACACTTATACCAGTTGAGCTATGCCCCCGAGTGGGCCTCATACTATTCCACAGTCTCCTGAAGTGCTGCTACATCTGTTACAGTCCCAAGTCCAATCACTATATCATTAGTAAAGGCCCCCACCTTCCACACTGTACCATATATAGAGAGCCCTGCCACCTTCCGGTGAATCCTATCCATCAATGGCTCCAGTGAAAGGGCATAAAGAATAGGGGACAGAGGGTCCCCCTGAGGAACTCCTCTTCCCAAGGAAAATGCTCTCCTATGGTGATCATTACACATCAGAGCTGCCTGACTGCTCTCCAGCAGACTCAACATAGAGGCCCTAAACCTTGGGGGAACCCCAATTCGGTCCAATACCTTGCCCAGCCACACCTGCCATACATGGTCATAGGCCTTCTCCTGGTCCAAAAAGACCAACCTTCCATCCAGGACACAGGTCCAGGCCCCTTCAATCACACCATGAACCCATGCAGTCCCATCTCTTATAAGTCTGCCCCCAACAAAGCCCCGCTGCTCCTCCCCCAGCACCTATTGGGCAACTCTCTGTAGCCTTGCGACAATCACCTTAGTCACTATCTTCCTGTCCATGTCCAGAAGCATGATTGACCTCCAGTTCTTCTAGTCTTCTCTCCTCTCCTTGTCTTTGTACAATAAGGCCACCAGCCTGAGATCCTGCTCTCACCACTCTGAAGGACATGGTCACAGAGAGCAGCCATCTCACCCAAAACTCCAGGGATGTTTACCATCTTCTTCCAGAAGTCTCATGGCAATCCATCCTCCCCAGGCACCGTCCCTAGTTTAGTTGCTGCCAGGACACTCTGGATCTCTTCCCCCTGCACCAGTAAGATCAAGTCACCCAGTTTAGCTACTTGTAGCAGCCCCCACTCTTCTAGTGTATCTGCAATCTCTGCTTCATCAGCACCCCCTTCTCTCTTACTCTATAAGCTCTGCCATCTCTCCTTCAACACCTCTAAGATTTGCTGCATGCTATATATCATATCCCCATCAGTATCCAGGACCCCATCCCACCGATGTCGCACTCTTCTGGCTTTGAGAAGTCTTGATAAGTATCCAGTAGGCCACTCACCCTCCTCAAGCCCCTGCCACCATAGTCTAGCAGCCATGCCCTGCATATGAGTCTCCTCCTCTTCCCTCAACATCTGTTATAGTTCCACAATCTCCAATTTCACCCTCTCGATCCTCCAATCCTCCACCCCAACAACAGTAAGCAAATCCACCCAATCCATTTGTAGTCTCCTCAGCCTGTTGGAAGCATATCTCGTGTGCCTCCTCCTCTGCCTCCCAGCCTCTCTACCAGCCTCTCCCCAATAAACCCTTGTAGCCTCTTTCAATCTTATCCAGCAGACAGCCACAGGCAAACCCTCATGCCTCTAGGTAGAAACTTTTGCCTGAATGTCCACCACTCACAATTCCCACAACTCCTTCTCAGCCAGCAGGGAGGAGTTAAGGCGCTAATGTCTGGGTCCATCTCCACTCCCCCCAAACTGCCCCTGCCCCAAAAGTCCCCAGTGATCAGACCATGGGCACCACTCCACTTCCAATGCCTTCCAAACATCCGACCCCCAGTACTCTGCCATTAGAATTCAATCAATCCTTATGCCCAAGCCATTTACTCAATGTGTGTAGACCCTGGCATCACCCTACCTTGTTCTGTCCATATCCCCCAATGAGCTCAACGTCTCCACCTCTTCCCATGCATCCAGACCTCCACTTCTACCCCCGGTACTCTTCCCTCCATCAGTCCAGTCTAGATGCTGATCCCGAACCATATTAAAATCCCCACCGAGCACATTGACCCCTTCCTCCAAGAGAATACCCTCCTCCAGCAGCTCCCTAATCCATGCAGTCCTCTCACCCCTAGCCACAGGGCAGTAGCAAGAGCCCACCTTCACTGATTCCCACCCTGGCCAATACCAATCTCCCCAGACCAAGCAATCACCCCAGCTCCTGATTCCCCCCAATTCGCCTCTACCCTTCCTCACCAAAATCGCTACCTTTCCAAACCAAGCAGTAGCTCCACCCCATTCCCTAGTCCACTCTACCCGATCATCCTCATCTTCACATCGAATATCCTATAGTAAAAAGAGATCAGCCTCCAATCTCTTGAGCCAAGTAAAAATATTCTTGCGCTGCCCCGAGCCCCTTAACCCATTCACATTCAAAGAGAAAATATTGGTTGTACTGTTTATAAGGAATAATGATATATCTTGGTCCCATTCTCTACAAGTCCACAGTCTGCTCCTCCTGCACTAAGTCCAAGTCATGTTCAGTATCCAGCTCCCTCTCCCCTGCTTTCTGTGCCGCCAATGCTCCCAGAAGTTCTCCCATTGCCCCATCTTCATGCTCCTCAAATTCCTCATGATACTCCAGACAGACCTCCTGCCAGAGCTGCAAACCATGACACTCTGCCCAGCAGTAGGCCACCCGCTCACCGGCAACCACCCCAAGTTCTGCCCTCCTCACCTCATCAACCTCATACCCCTCCTCCTCCAGGAAAATATCCAGAATCTCCACCTTCAGTGCCTCCACCATTCCATCACCATGCAGAATCCTTGCCCAATGCTCCTCAGGCATCGCTTGCAAGTCCACTTCTCCCAAAGCTTCTGCTGTGAGATTGTCCATCACCTTGCGCATCTACAACAGGTTCCCCACCTCCTTCCCTCCTGGGGTCTCTGGCCGCCCTACTTCTAGCATCGTAGTGTCAGCTCCTATACTGGCAGCCTCATCCCACTCCTCCTCAGGAACATCCACCAGCTCGTCCTCACCAACTGCCACCATCTGACCCCCTTGCCCCACATCAGGAACCCCAAAGTGCACCTGCTGGGCCCCCTGCATCCTTGTATCCTCCATCATCCCTCTCTTCTCAACCAGGCCCCTCCTGATAAGTGGGAGGGGGGTGGCATCCAACTCCAGCTCCCACACTTCAAAGGTACCATCAGTGAAAGGGTTTTTGCCCAGCACCCCCCCAGCCCCTACCTCCTTTGCCTCCACCTCCTCTCCTCCTTTCCCAGCCCAGACACTGGCTTCAGTACCTTCAGACTCCTCAGCTCCAACCATCGTCTTCTTCACCTCTCCTGTCATACTTGCCAATAGCTCTCTCTGCCTCTTGTGTCTCTGGGCCCGCTCCTACTGCTTCTTATCCATATGGATATACTTTCCTCCCACAACCTCCAGATGTGTTGACTCCTCATACAGCTTCCAGGCCTTCACCCTTCTCTCCACAGCACCACTCAACTCCTCCAGCATCTCCAACAAGTTCTCCTCCTCCTCTTCACTCCCTTTCACCCTCGATACCTTGCAGACAATGGCCCCCCACATCAGTACTGAGGGCCAGTCACTTGTCTTCTCTGTGGCCTCCTTCCCTGCCAACCGAATCCTGACATTGACATCACCCATCCTGAAAGTTGTCCCCTCCTACAGCTAAAAGCTGATGTCCACCACATCTCCATACTCTACCATCACCTCCTCCACCCTCCTCCTAGTCTCCTCCTTAGTCACTGTGGGCACCCCCCTCACCAGAAGCTACACCACCCTGGGGTCTCACCTTAAGTACCTCACCATGGGAACCACCACCTCTCCAACTACCACTCCAGTCTTCATGGCCTCATCCAGAAGGCTGGCCTCCTCAAAGCTCACCTCAACCCCCTCCAGTCCCTTCAAGAACTTCACTGAGACCGCACCAGCCACCTGCCTCGAAATAAGCCCCAAGACCATCCTTGCCATCACTGCTAAGCCCCTGAAGCACAAGGTCACCACGAACTCTGAGATTGACTTCTTGAGTAACGGGGCCACCACCAGTCCCATCACACTATCTGCCAGGTCCCCCTTCCACATCGGGACCCCCTGCCCCCCCTGACCATCAGCCATTACATCTCTTTTTTTTTCCTAATTCACTATCACACTCCCATCAGCAGTCCTGCCACTACCCCCAGCAGTCCCTCCACTTCCCCCACCTCCCACCAGTGAAGGCCCAGCTCCCCCAGTATTCTCAGCCTTCTGCTTCCCCTTCCCTCCTACCTGATCTCTACAGGCTCCCATCAGCCAGCCCCCAGTCCTCAGTATATCTGCAAAGCTCCTCCCCTGCCACCCTCCAGCCCCTCCACCGGTGCCACCTCCACTATCCAAGCTGCCCAGTCCACTTGAGCCACCAAAGGACCCCATCCTCAGCCCATGCCCCCTCCCAACATACTGTCAGTTGAAAGCCCCAGGTCCACCCAACCTAGTACGTATGTCAGCTTACTTACTGCTTAACATCTTCTTAGTATCTTTTCTCTAATAAACGACTTGAAAGAGTGTTGTAAAAGTGTGTGTAATGTGAATTGTAGTGGAGAAAGGTGTTTATTCTGCTTTCCTGTTCCATCATGAAAATTTACATAAGCTTTTCACTTTCTATTGCTTAACCTTTTACCACTGACCTTTATATCTGTCGTAATAGTATTACATCTCACTCAAACCTATTCCTCTATTCTCTACTCATTTTATAATATATAACATGATAGATAATATGAATATAGATGGTGATGCTGTCATCCCCTCTGCTCCCTTTGCCAATTTGGCAGAGTTTTAACAACCTTGCAGCCTATATCACTGCTGTGTCTACTGAGGTCCCCACTCTCTTCTATACTGCTTGCACTGGAGTACTTTCTGCCCTTGAGGTTGTTGCTATGAAAGAATGCCATGCCAAGTTCCTGCACACCCAAGTTGTAAGAGGGTTGCTTTTTAGGATAACTGTTACATAGTTCTAGAAGGGTTTTCTGGAAGTTCTGAATATTCTGGAAGACCGTTTTCTTATAGTCAAGATCAATTTCATATGGAGTATGTTCTCTATGCTTATTGATTTCAAGATCGGGTTGACATCTCAACCAAAGTCCTTTTTCGGACTAGTTCTGGATGTTCAGGATTTTCTATATTTCAGGAAGTTTAAGAAACTAAGACCAGCTTAGTTGAATTGGTGTATTGCTGCAGACAATATCCAATTAGGAAATTTCATAATGGGGTTAGGAGTGGGACCTAATGGGGAGCAGATTTACTTAAGAGTGGTTTGCAGGTTATTAAATAGGTTTATTTACTATTTATGATATTACTATACTAGGAGTAGTTGTGTAAAGGGATATTGTGGAGAAGTGCTCAGAAGTTGTGTTCGGATTGTTCAGGTCTGTTTAAGTCTGAGATTCTGAGGTCTGGAGGAGGGGGTATTTATACTAGTGAGGGGCTATCTAGACTATGCTAAATATGGATGTAGCACTAAGTGCTTTGCTGAGTCGGAATGCAGTCACATAGTACAAGTGTGATCTGATATGTCAAGAGATCGTCTGACTGCTGAGTCAGTTCACAGTCACGTCATACAAGGCTAATCTAACTATACTATGACTGCTAATCTATTTATAGGTTTATATGCTGTCTGGGTAGTCTTCAATGACATCACCATCAATGACATTATCTCTGGCAAAGTCTGAGCAGTTTTCTGACTTCTGACATCATCAGTTTCAAGGTATCGTCACTTCTATCTCTTGTAGGATTAAGGCTGTCTTTCGTGGTAGTGGTTGTACAAGGATAACAGGTCTTGGTTCTCTTTTTTTTTGGTCTGCTGGCACATTTGTGAGGACTGGCCATTCTTGTCTAGGGCGAGGGCTCCCAATGTCGTGACTGGGAGTTCGAACCTCTCAGAAATGATATTTTCTGTAATCTGAGGCAATTTCTAGTAGTAATATCTATCACGTGGATGGCTTGAGATTGGTTTCGACATTGTTGGCTTTCTTGAGTTCAGATAAAGCATCCATCACTCTCCAATGGAGGTGACACAGATAGAGCAAATAGAGTTGTTCAAATGTGTTTTGCTTCCACTAAGTAATGAGGTCTTATATAGTTGCAGTGTATCTTGGTCTTGAGTTGATAAGTACAGTTCGTGAACCTTTTGGTAGATGAGATAGGGTTCTTCTTGTCTCAATTTGAGTTTGGTACTTTCGGTTTCCTTTTGTAATAGTATAGTATACCAAACTAGTTATAGTGGTTCAGAGTCAGTCTTATGGTTGTAGTACTTCTTCTAGTATTCTTGTATCTTGGCGGTGGGTTCTCGTGCTTGCTGGTGTATTTCATGTAACCAGATGATCTCTTGTTTTGTAGTCTCACATGTGGTTTCCAAATTAGTTCTGAGGATACCATGCGATTTTGGTGGCTTGGAGGTTGTGCGCTTACAACTCTCTCCTTCTTAGCTTTCGACGTCCTCGTCAGGACCTTCTAATTTGTTCTGGTGTTGTTGTACCATTTGGATGGTTCTTGTGGCTGTATTTGTTGAGGATTTGTTCAACTTTGTATTCTTCTTGGTCATTAATAATGACAGGTACAGGTGGTTCTGTGGTTCAGTTCAGAAATGTATCTCAGACTTTCTGGAGTAGTGGTCTGACATGGCTGTCAACTTTGGAAAAGTCTTCTTCAGAGTTCTTGGGTTCTCCTTTGGATGGATGGATGGAGATAGCAAAGAGAGGGCATTTCTTGGCCAATTTCTTGAGTTGTAGCTTGTTGATGTGGGTGATCTTTGGTCCAGGGTCACTAGGGTTGAGTGGGTCCTTTTTGCCTTGCAGTTTGAAGTTGTAGCATCCTTTCTTGATGGTCAGAGAATGGTTTACCCAATCGATCATGGGGTTCTCTTGTTTTAACCATGGAGTTCCAAGGATAATTTCATTGTCAGGAAGTGGTACAATCTGGAGGGTAACATGTACTCGATAGTCACCAATTCGGAAGGGTAGGTTGCGGACTTCCTTGCTAATGACATGTGAGGTTCCATCAGCTATAGAAATTGCTTGAGTTTGTTGTACCGGAGAGGTGAAGACCTTGAGTCTGTTGGCTGTTTCTTCATTGATAAAGTTACCTGAGGCACCACTGTCTATCATGATCTTAACAGGTGCTTGGTTGACAAAAGCTTTAAGTGTAAGCAGTTTGTCTGATCCAATGGTAGTGATTTCAGTTATAGGGGCTTTCCTTCTGTTAGTTCTTCTTTGAGCCAGTTTATTGACACAAGAGAAGCAATCATCAATCATTCGAGAAGAGTACATTTCAATGCCATGAGGACATTGGCCACTTGGTACATATCCATCTTCGATTTTCTTATAGAATTGTTCTTCTTTGTTCATAGTAGGTTGGACTGGAGCTTTGTTTGATGAACTAAATCCTTTGGATCCTCGGATGGTGGGTAGTAGTTCAGAGACTTCCTTGACTGTTAGGTTTGACTCAATCTTTTCGAATAGGATCTGGGTAATGCAGAAGCCTATAGGGATCTTGAAGGGTGTCCAACTGTGGTTTTGGATGAGAACAATAATTTCGCCTGTGTAGTCTTCATCAATGACTCCTCCTTCTACTGAGAGTCCTTTCAATGCTAGGCTGCTGCGACAGCATATTCTTTCAACATATCCTTCAGGGATTTGGATGCTGATTCCTGTGTAGACTTATTTGACTTCTCGGTTGGAGACTGTAGCTTCTTCGGCTGCATACAGGTCATATCCGGCTGCCTTTTGACTTCCTTTGGTTGGGGCCTTAGCAGTTTGTCTTAACTTGACAAAGTCTAGTATTCTGATGATCAGATTGTTGAAGTGGTGCAGAGTGGTAACAGTTACTCGTGTTGCTGTTCGGAGTTTTCGGTTAGGGCAGGCACTGGCCATGTGTCCTGTCTTTCAGCAATAGAAGCATGCTCCACTTCTTCTAAGTTTATTCCTTTCGCCTTCGGTGAGTTTCTTGAAGGTACTCGGCTGGGTGAGTTCATGATTTCTGGGTGTCCATGAAGTGGATGTTGAGGGAGCTCGGGATGCTTCATGCTTGGGTTCTTCTTTCTTGGTCCAAGTCTTTTCCTTGTTGTTGAATTATCTTCATGGCAGAATGGGTCCAGCTGTTAAGATCCACTTGACCATAGTCTTGATTCTTGCTAGGCACTATTGTTGGTGGTCACAACCAACTAGGCACCCTTGTTCTCAGATTTTTCTAGTAAGCCATTCTGGCAGAGCATCGAATAAATGATCTGCTCTTGTACCATTTCATGCTTCATCATTAGCCATATATCCTAGACCAACAGTGTTCAGGAGTGACTCAAGTTTTGTACAGAAGGTTTCGAATTCCTCCTTGCCATATATATTGAATTTGAGGTTGCGGAGTTTTACTCGGGATTCAGTGATCATGGTTTTGCTGCGATATTGAGCAATTATGAGTTGTTTAAGTTCAGGGGCTGCAAGATGGTCTCCATATCCTGGGGCATTATTTGCTGCATTCTGAGCAACTACTGCAGATCGGGTGTCCCATGTGAGGGGTTTTTCAGGAAGGGTTCGCCACCATTCTTCAGCAGGTCCTCGGAAGAATGTAACAACTTGATAGACATAGGCTGTATTGGTAGCAAAGAGTTGTTCCAAAGTGTGGTCTTGATTGTTTGTCAGAATGCGGTCAGCGACTCGTTCATTGGTCCATTGATTGGCTTTGAAGTTGGTATCAACTACACTAATGAAACTTTGGACTTCTTGTACAGTATTATTGAAGGTAGGTAGACTCAGATTTTTTGTAGGTCGGGTCTGTTTAGCTAAAGCAGTAATGGTTGCTGCCATTATGGCTACCTAGGCTATGAGGTCTAGAATCTGTTGATTTGCTATGTTGTTTACTGGAGGCAGTTGAACTACTGGTAGTGGTGTTATGGGTACTACTTGAGGTACTGGTGCAGAGTGTGATGGGGTTCTTTGAGTCTGTGAAAGTTGCTGGAGTAATAGTTGCGGGTCTGGAGTAAGGGCTTGATAGACGGCTGTCTGTTGCTGTGTAGGTGTGTTCTGTCCTGATGGAGGTTCATCTCTTTTGGCAGTGTATCCGGGATTGAATTCACTGAGATACTCCTCCTCCTCTTCGGTTTGGTCTTCATGTACTTGGGTTTGCTCGGCGTCAAAGTAGACAGAATCAGTTGTATATCTGATTTCAGATGGACTTAATTCAAAGTCAAGTTCTAGTTCAGTATTGGTTTCAGATTCAGGTAGGGCTGTAGCAGGGCCTGCTTCAGGTTCAGGATCAGGTAGTTGATAAAGGGTTTCTCTTGCTTCTTCCTTAAGAATATGGCGGGCCTTGCTGTTCTGGAATCGGTAGTATAATGCAGTCTTAGTTCTGGTTTGGTGAAAGTCAGTAGAGTTGAGCCACTTGGCTATAGAGGCTTGGGCTTCATGAGGAACTAAGGCTAGAAAGACTGCTGCTGGTTGTCCTAGGTCGCTCAGATTTATGGAGCTGACAAAACTCTTATTGAGAAGAGTAAAGAAGACTTCTATAAGACCTTCTTCATCTTGACTTGCTGGGTGTAGTGCAAGGAGTTCAGTGAATAGGTGTTTGCCTATTTGCTGATTTAATCAGAGTACTTCTTTCTTTGAATGAAGTTTATCCCACTTGTTGCAGGTGTGGAGGTCAAATTGTCCTTATACGTCAGATTCAATTCTCTTCAGATTGTCAGATGGTTTACGATAAATTCCAGATCAGAGGTTGGGCTTTATACCAACTTGTAGGAATTTACAGAAGGGTTTGTAGTGGGGTGAGGAAGCATCTTGAAGTGGAATTGGATTGTAAACTGCTGCTACCAAGTTGTAAGAGGATTGCTTTTTAGGGTAACCATTACATAGTTCTGGAAGGGTTTTCTAGAAGTTCTAAATATTCTGGAAGACTGTTTTCTTATGGTCAAGATCAATTTCGTATGGAGTACATCCTCTACACTTATTGATTTCAAGATCGGGTTGATGTCTCAACCAAAGTCCTTTTTTGGACTAGTTCTGGATGTTCAGGATTTTCCGTATTTCAGGAAGTTCAAAAAACTAAGACCAGCTTAGTTGAATTGGCATATCGCTGCAGACAATACCCAATTAGGAAATTTCGTGATGGGGTTAGGAGTGAGACCTAACAGAGAGCAGATTTACTTAAGAGTAGTTTGTGGGTTATTAAATAGATTTATTTGCTATTCATGATATTGCTATACTAGGAGTAATTGTGTAAAGGGATATTGTGGGGAAGTACTCAGAAGTTGTATTTGGATTGTTCAGATCTGTTTAAGTCTGAGATTCTGAGGTCTGGGGGAGGGGGTATTTATACTAGTGAGGGGTTATCTGGACTATGCTAAATATGGATGTAGCACTAAGTGTTTTGCTAAGTTGGAATGCAGTTATATAGTACAAGTGTGATCTGATATGTCAAGAGATTATCTGACTGCTGAGTTAGTTCACAGTCACGTCGTACAAGGCTAATCTAACTATACTATGACTGCTAATCTATTTATAGGTTTACATGCTGTCTGGGTAGTCTTCAATGACATCACCATCAATGATATCATCTCTGGCAAAGTCTGAGCAGTTTTCTGACTTCTGACATCATCAGTTTCAAGGTGTTGTCACTTCTATCTCTTGTAGGATTAAGGCTGTCCTTGGTGGTGGTAGTTGTACAAGAATAACAGGTCTTGGTTCTCTTTTTTTTTGGTCTGCTAGCATATTTGTGAGGACTGGCCATTCTCGTCTAGGGCAAGGGCTCCCAATGTCACAGCTGGGGGTTCAAACCTCTCGGAAATGATATTTTCTGTAATCTGAGGCAATTTCTAGTAGTAATATCTGTCATATAGATGGCTTGAGATTGGTTTCGATGTTGTCGGCTTTCTTGAGTTCAGATGAAGCATCCGTCACTCTCCAATGGAGATGACACAGATAGAGCGAATAGAGTTGTTCAAATGCATTTTGCTTCCACTAAGTAATGAGGTCTTATATAGTTGCAGTGTATCTTGGTCTTGAGTTGATAAGTACAGTTCGTGAATCTTTTGGTAGATGAGATAGGGTTCTTCTTGTCTCAATTTGAGTTTGGTACTTTCAGTTTTCTTTTGTAATAGTATAGTATACCAAACTAGTTATAGCGGTTCAGAGTCAGTCTTATAGTTGTAGTACTTCTTCTAGTATTCTTGTATCTTGGCAGTGGGTTCTCGTGCTTGCTGGCATATTTCGTATAACCAGATGATCTCTTGTTTTGTAGTCTCGCATGTGGTTTCCAAATTAGTTCTGAGAATACCATGCGATTTTGGTGGCTTGGAGGTTGTGCACTTATGTAATATTTTAGCGTAGTTTATTTCTTTTCTCTGTCTTTCTTGAATATTCTATAACCTTCCGGCACTTTCTGCGTACTTAGAAATCCCCTTCTTGGTGCCGAGCATTAACTAGTACTTATTTAGTTAGTCACTGAATGTCCTGGAAACTTGTAGAACTTTATTTGTCATCATTTGTCATCTTTGCCGAGAACTTTCCTCTTGGTATTTTCCTTTGATTTCTCAGATCCTTCCGGATCCTTCTTTCAGATCTTGTATAAATATCCCCTTTGTTCTCATGAATAAAGCTTCAGAATATTTTCTCTCAGAAATCCTTCGAGAACACTTGAACCCTTAGTATCTCTTCGAGCTACTT
>RBNI01004296.1:0-14299 GCA_003990745.1 Jimgerdemannia flammicorona | reverse complement strand
GACGCCAATGCCAAGACCAACGAGGGATAGACGCCGCTTCACTGGGCTTCAAGTGAGAGGGCACATCGAGGTCATAAATGAGCTCTTGGCCCACTCCAAGGTGGACGCCAATGCCAGGCAAAAAGACGGATGGACACTGCTTCACTGGACTTCATTCAAGGGACATGTTGAGGTTGTAAAGGTACTCTTGGCTGACTCCAAGATGGACTACAATGCCAAGACCAACAATGGATTGATGCTGCTTTACTGGGCTACCTACAGAGGACACTGTGAGGCACCTTTCTCTGGTAACATTTGGGTTACACAAACTTTCTGACAATACTCAAGACTTCGTTTTTGGAGAAAAGGTACTAGCAACATAGTGACCAATGAACATTCTGAGGTGTGTGCTGGACAGGGTGGCCCTAGTGCATTCGACTGGCAGCATGTGGGAAGGAGTCATAGCTTGGGGAGAAGTATGAGAGGCATGCTGGCTGGAGGATGTAGAAGGGAAGAAGGTAGTGCTGGAGAACAAGAGATGGAGAGGATGAGCTTCATGGACAAGGTGAAGGAAGGTTGACTAATAATGATGACTGGACTGGAGGGCTGGCTGAAGAAGGGCAAGAAGATGGCAAAGGCTGTAGGTTCTGAAGGAGCAGTCTATGGAGGTGAGGGCAGCAGGGCTGAGAGAGTAGTGGCTGGGAATAGTGGGACTGCTGATGGTATGGAGACTGCTAACCTGGAAAAAAATCCAGATGTGACTATTGATGGTAGATCTGAACAGAGAGTGGGCACAAGGCCTGAGGATCTGGCAGATAGTATGATGGGACTGATGGCAGCACTATTACTCAAGAAGTCAAGGTCAGAATTTGCTATCACATTGTGTTTCTGAGGCTTAGCAGTAATGGTGAGAATGATTCTGAGACTTCTGGTCCAGGAGGTGAAGAGAGCTGCTTTAGTGAAGTTTTTGAAGAGCCTGGAAGGGTGGAGATAGGCTTCGAGAAGGAGGAGATGCTGTTGAAGGCTATAGAGAAATGAGTAGTAGTGGGGAGAGCAGTGATCTCCATGGTCCAGTGCTTGCACTGGGACCCCTGAGTAGTACTGGATATTCCTATGGTGTCAAAGAAAATGATCAGGGGGTTGATTGTAGAGGCTGTTAAGAAGTATGGAGAGATTATGGATATTGGGTTCAAGGTCTGAGAGAGTACTAAATTCAAGACTAGAGATGTGGATGTTAGGGTACAGTTAGTGGGTAAGAAGAATATGGGAAAAGCAAAGGACTGACTAGTAGGTCTTAAGTGGGGACCTATAGAGTATAAGGTCTTGTAAGAGAAAGAGATGCTAGAGGAAGAAGAGGACTTGTTGGAGATATTGGGATCTGGCTAGAGCTATGAAGAGGAGAAGATTGTCCTGGAAGGAGTATGAGTAAGATGGTTGTGGAGATTGTTAATGGTAAGAAGGTATGACTAGATCAGGCAGCCTGGGAGTAGATGCAGGAGAGGCAGATTCAGAAGGATCTGTTGGTGAAGTTGGGAGAGGGGACAGTAGGGGAGACTAGTGCTGAAGATGCTAGATTGTGAGCAAGTACCTGGGCAGAGAAGAAGAGAGTGGCTCCTGAGATGGTCCAGGGAAAGAGAGGTGGCTCTGGGTTGAGTGTCATTATAGAAGATATAGAGATGGTTGAGGGGGAGCACTCTCAACATAAAGTGCTGAGCAGGGCTATTAGTGAGAAGGAACTGTAGAATGTACTGGAGGAGGATTGGGATAAGTTAGCAAGGGGAAATACTGAGGAAGGGCAGGTGGCAGAGATGAAGAGAGTGGCCCAGAGAGTTGAGAAAGCAGTGTATGAGGAGAAGTAACTGTGGAAAATACTTAAAAATGTGGCAGCTGAGGAGCTAGAGGGAGAGGACTTTTAGGTCCTAAGCAAGAGATACTGAGGGGAGATTCTGTATAGTGAGAAGGTGTCAAAGAAAATCTACAATGAGATAATAGCAGAGCTACTGGAGGCTGAGGCTTATTAAGTAGATGATGACAGAGAGGCAGTACTTAGAACAATTGCAAATGATTGAGCTACTTATATATGGAGTCCAAAAAAGGGGCTGAAAAAGTAGTGAGTAGTGTGTGAGAAGTACCAGTTAGAGACAGAGACTGTGGATAGGGTGGATTGTCAAGAGATCTTAGCAGTACTGGATGCTCAGCAGGGAGTAGCAGATGAGCTTAAGATAGAGAGAAACTTGGATCTTGTAGGTGATGAGATGAGTATAGTATTATAGGGTGAGTATGTCTTCTTGAAAAATATTATTCAATATGAACAGTATAACTAGAATATTCTCTTTGAATATCAATGGATTGTGAGGTGTGATGAGATATCAGAATCTCTTTAGTTGGTTGAAGGGGCTAGATGCAGACCTTTTCTTATTATAGGATGTAGGCTATGATACAGACTTGAACTTACTGGACTAGACAAGGGAATGGGGAGGTATAGTGGTATGGTAGAGTTGAGTGGGCATTCTTGCTAGGAAGGGAGTAGAGGACATTGGGAACATTAGACATTATGGAAGCAGATTGGTATGGGGAGTGTGGAGGAGGCCAGGCTGGAGTCTCCTGACTATTGGGTCATACTACTGTCTGGTGGAAAGGGGGGAATGAGTGGATTGGATCTGGGAATTACAAGAGGCTGGGATTTTGGCAGCTGTGGGAATTGACTATCTGGGAGATGACTTTAACATAATACATAATAGCAAGATAGACTGGACAGATAGAGAGAGGAGAATGATAGATAGAAGTAGAGAGATGGAATATTAGGAGGATATTGAGAGACTGAGTTCTTTGATGGATGTAGGGTGATATAGGTGGCCAGATTATAGAGTTTATATTCATTAGATAGCAGGGCTGGGATCTAGAATTGACTGGGTATTGATGGTTGACTACTGGAATATAGATGTCTGGAGCAAGATTGAGAAAGTCTGGTGCCTTTGGTCAGATCATTGGGGTTTGCTGGGCAGAGAAAGGTTTGGGGGTAGTGGAGATGGGCCTGAATATTGATATCTGAATACCTCACTGCTGGGGAATAGCACCTCATGAGAAGAATTGGTGGTAGATGTTAGCACTAAGATTGTTAGCTGGAGGGCACAGAGGTTGGAGATCAGGGCATTGGCAGTGGCTAAAATCTGATGCTCAGCAGTACTGGAGTGTGGCTGGGAGAGGGAGGGGAGTCCAGTAGAGATGGCATATTAGGTAGGCCTCACAGAGGTTGGAGAAACTACTGAAGAGAAGGGCTGGGTCTTGGCAGACTGTGAGGAAGGGGACTGGAGGATTCAGAGGATCTAGCAGAAGGTGGATGAACTGAAGGAGCTGCTTAGACAGAAGGAGGAAATGTAGGTGAAGAGATTGACAGCTCAACTAAGTTGACAAGATTTGGAGGAGAGGGAGTGGCCTACTAAATTTTTGTCAAGGCTGCTATAGGTGAAGAGGACAAGTCAGAGTAAGGAAGGAGTATTGGATGAGACAGAAGATATGATGACTAGGATGCAGGAGATCTTGGACCTACTACAGTCTTACTGGGGGCAGTTGTAGAGTGAGGAGGAGAGTGGTGAGGATACTCTTAGCATTGAATAGTAGTTGGAGAATTAGCACCCAGACCTGACTGTAGGCCTGGGTGACCTTGGAGCCCCAGTATGAAGAGAGGAGGTGTGTCAGATCTTAGCAATGATGAGTATAGAGATGACCTCTGGGGAGAATGAGTTGTCTTGGAATTTTTGGAAGATGATGGTTGGAGTTGAGGTTGGGCTAGAAGAGATGGTGTAGATATATAATGAGGTCATTAGCTCAGAGACCTGGATTTGGGGACAGTACCTGTGGCTTGTAGCTCTATATATAAGAATAAGAGACATAGAGAGGATTGGAAGAACTGAAGGCCAATCATACTTCTAGATGTGAATCACAAGTTGGTGATAAAGATTTTGATGACCAGGCTATAAGGAGTGGCTCAGTAGGTGCTAGGAGCTGAGCAGAGGGACTTTGATGGTAGTCATTTAATTCAAGATGGGATGGTATAGATACATGGTATTATTGAGAGTGCCTGTACAGCCAGGGTTGATGGTCAATTAGTCTTTCTAGATCAAGAGAAGGTATATGATATGGTTCAGCATATATGGCTGGAGGTAGTATTGAAGTGAATGGAGATCTCCCCTGGGTTAAGAAGATTGTTGATTTGTCTGTTAGAGGAGAGTTAGGCAGCTATTATGGTGAATGGGCATAGGAGAGAGTCCTTCCCCCTAGGTAGAGGAGTGCCACAAGGAGATCTATTATCACTGATTCTCTATACTCTCCTATTGGAGCCCTTGTTGGACAGAATATGGTATAGAGTTGGGGGTTTAAACATTTTAGAAGTGAACTAGAAGGTTGGGGCCTTTGCTGATAATATAGTTGTTAGACAGGGCTCTATGGAGGATGTGACAGTACTGAAGAGTATAAGAGAATAGTATAAGTAGTGCTCTGAATGAGTCAATTTGAATCAAATCTAAATTCGATTCATCACATGACAGTTTGATCCAAATCTCAAATCCAAAGCCATCCGAATCAACTCGGATTAATCCGAATTGCCCCATCCGAATCACCCCATCTGAATTATCCATCCAAATCACTCCAATCCGAATTACTCAATCTGAATCACTCAATCCAAATCACTCAATCTAAATCACTCAATCCAAATAACTCAATCCAAATCCTCCAATCCAAATCCTCCAATTTGAATCCTCATCTGAATCCTTCAACTGAATCCTCCAATCCAAATCCTCCACATGACTCATATGCCAGATATGTCAACAATACAATATACACACATGTATATACAATATATACACATGCACACACATACACACACAAACACAAATACACATGTCAACAGATCTGTCTTCAACAGTTCATAGTACTGATGATGCTTCAAGTTAAACATCCCTGATAGTTCCATACCTTCTATGCAATCCTCACTCCAAAATCCGGCAATATTGTGCTAAGATAGGAGATGATGTTGTTTGTAATTATTGCAGGTAAAAAATTAAGACATACCTATTGACTTGTTTGACACACACATGATATTGTTTCATCTACCCCTATAAACTGCACCAGCCAGAAGTTCAAAATACTTGGTGGTATGACCTTGAACATGAATCGATACATAAAAGACAAGCACTCTGACAAAAACAAAAAGAACATGGAGACAAATAAAATCGACATCCTAGCTGTGGTGAGTACATTTATCTGATTGCCCAACCATTTCTGTACCAATAATGCCATTTAATTAAAAATATTTAGCCATACTCTTTAGCAGAATTTCGAAATCGGCTCATTTGCTAGATTGTGTGCACAGACCAGCCATTCACAACCATTGAGAGTGATCAATTGCATAGCATCTTTGGCCTCCTCAAGTATGATTTATATTTGTTAAGTACCGATACTATTCACAAAGATGTCCTGGAGGCCTATAGGAAGGAGCACAATAATCTCCACCAGACACTTCAGGTAAAATAAGGGCAGCATCATGACCTTTGCAAGCTGAATTATATAAAAGAGCTCACCAATTTAACCTTACATTCAATAAGCAGAATTCAGCAGGCAAAATTTCATTTATGATTGACACATAGACATCCCCCAATGCAATTTCATTTCTGGGCATTACCAGTTATTAGATTGACTCAATTGGTAGCTTAAATCTCTCACCCTTGACTTCACCAAACTTGCTGGCCCTCATTCTGGAGACAATATTACAGATGCTTTTATTAGTTGTATCCAGGAGCTTGGGATCACAACCAAGGTAAAAAAAGGGGGACTTGCCATCAGGTCAACATTTTGAGAGAGGTCCTTAAACAAAACAGATTTTGTTGGTTATTTATTTTCGCATAATTCACCAACTGAATATTTCAAGTATAGATTTTGGCCATTATGATTGACAATGCCACAAACAACTCAATATTTTTCCAAGTTTTAGTGGCCAACCTCAAACAGAAAAATGTGGCCTTCGGTGCAGAAAGCTGCCATATGCAATGCCAGGTCCACGTACTGAACCTCACTGTTTAGGACTATCTTATATATATACATAGACAAAATATCTGAGAGAGAAGGGACCCAGAGTATAATTTCCAAGATGTGCAAACTGGTTGTGTTGGTTTGATCATTCCTACAATAATGAGACAAATTCACTGTGCAGTGTAGGGCAATCAGTTTAACTCCAAAAGAGCTTATATTGGATGTCTGTATGCATTGGAACTCACCATTTGCAATGATCCAGCATACACTGGAGTTTGCTGTAGTATGCATCCTTTTTTTCTTCGGTCGGCTGAAGCAACTTGTTTCAGATGATGGAAGATTTATTTAAAAAAAAAAAAAAACACAAAAAAAGCCAATAGATTCAATGATGGCTGCTGACAAGGAAATACAGGCCGAGGCTCTAAGTGAAAGCGAGTGGGACATACTTAGGAATGTTGTCAGAGTTTTGGAAGTAAGTGGTGGTTGCTCTGGCTCCACACTCATTTTGTCTGCCTCTGTACAATGCAACATCTCACCACATATAACTGCCAGTGTTTTGACAATTGTACAAAGGATATAGTCAAACAAACGACCCAACAATAAGCTCTGCAATACCAGTATACAACCTTCTAATTGACTGGCTAGAGGACAAGCTTGAGGACAGGCTGGAGGGTTGCAATGATTTATGATTAAGCCCAGATCAGAGAGACACTGTGGAGGTTGCTCTAAGCCAGCTCAGAAAATACTACTCCTGAACAGATACTGCTGTATACTCAATCAGTACAGGTATATCAATGTCGGCGTGTGGCCATTGCCCCTTCCAAAACAGAGGAAACCCCACAAAAACTCACTCTTCTTTTCTTCAAATAGTGCTGAACCTATGCTTAAAGCTACAATACCATAAAGATCAAGGCTGGGAGTAGCACTTCATTGAGAGAACCAAGCAGGCTGTAATCGAAGTATACTGGAAAAACTATGCACTGCCACAAGGTTCCAGCCAAAGTCCAGATGAATATACCAAGGGATCCCTCCTGTCCCACATTTATTTCAGCAGAAAGAGAAAGAGGGAGCTATTAGTGGAAGAGCTGCCATCAATAGATGAACTTACCATTTATCTCACCAGTGACCGTGTGGTCCTGGTGGAGCTCAACTGGTAGAAGGTGGGTTGTCAGGTGGGCATTGGGCCAATTTAACTCACCAATCTAACCATCACTCTATCCACTGGGGTGTGCAGCTGCATCAAACAGACTTCCCCAGCCTGTGTGGTATGGCTTGGGACTACCTGGCAATTCCTGCCTCCAGTGCTCCTGTCGAGCAGGTGTTCTCAGGTTGGGTGGACCTCATTGTCCCAAAGAGGTGTACACTGAATGCTCAGACAATCCAAGCATATATATATCTGAAGGCTTGGTGGGGCTCAGGCTAATAAAATTCGGTGGGTCTGTAGATAAGTTGGTTGGCCTTGTGGAATATTTGATACCTTTCAAAAATAATAAAAAAAGGGAAAAAATACCTGAGGACTCAACCTGGAGTTTGTGACCCAAATGGAGTGGAGTTGGTGGTGGCATAGAGAGAGCACACAATATTTGCAGCCCTCAGCCAGCAGCAAGAGGCAGCCCCAAGCTGCCAGTGCTCAGGTTGGTGGGCGGGTCAGTGGGTGGGTTGGTGGATAGGTCAGTGGGTTGGTGGAGGGGCAGCCCCAAGCTACAAGTATCTGGGATGGTTGGGGCAAGCAGAGGGAGCATGCAAAATTTGCAGCCCTCTGCTAGCGGCATAGGGGCAGCACCAAGCTGCCAAGGAGTCTGGGGCGAAGGGTGCTTCTGGTGGTCAGAGGGTGCTTCTGCCAGTCAGAGGGCATTTCTGGCAGTCAAAGTTGCCAGTTCGGGTCCCATGGGCACCCTGGCCCTGCACTGCAACACCACACTGGTAGTACTACAGAGCAGGGCTGAGGGGCTAGTAGGGCCCTGCATAATGGCTAAGCTAGTGCTATATAAGAGACACCTAGCCCAACCACCCAACATAAGACAGCCCAACCTGCACAAAATGGCTGCCTAACTCTTGCAAAAGATTGCCTTACCCTTGCAAAAGATTATCTAACCCTTACAAAAACTACTCCACCTGCCGGTCCCAGGCCTTGATGAGTCTATCATCTATTGTGAGTGCAACAACAGTTGTGTCTGAGCTCTTCTCGAAGGTGATGGTGCCATGGTGGTCATGTGGTTGGAATAGGATGACTATGTTGGCCACAAACGGGACCCTGAAACCATAGGTGAGGTTATACCAGACTCTACCACTATCCTCCCAGGTTGGGCCCTTCCTTTCTGGGACATAAAACATTACCGGGGTGAAATTGTTGTCTGTGTGTATGGGCAGAGAAAGGTTGTGCCCAACATATCCTGATGGGATATGAGCATACAGTTGGGTGAACCCTTGGCCCAGGACCTCATACTGCCAGACAGTGCTGGTGGATGCCTGCCCTTGGTCTAGCCCCGGGAGCCCCAGCTTAGAAACTTACTGAAATAGATGGCATCCGGTCAGTCAGTCCTTTTTACATACAGGGGGGCAGAAACTCCCCAGGCTGCAGCACCCCAAAAAAGCAGAGCTCCTCACCTCATATGGTATGTTAAATTGTGCCAAGAATGTACATATAGCTGCACCAAGATCACTATCAAGCTGGCCTGCCATATGCTTTACCAATCTGCTCAAAGAACCCCAGATCATAGCCACTATCGCCACACAGGCCATATCGTACTCATGCGCAGTTTGCTCTTCAACAACACTTCTAAAGTTCCAGTAGGGGTACAGCATCTTGTACATCCCTGGAATTGTATCAAAAAGAGTATGTTGGCAAAGAGTGTAATTTATCTGGGGAGGAGTTAAAAAAAAAAAAAAGAGAGACAAGTGTGGGGGATTTCAAAACTCCAGAACCCACTCTTTGCCAGTGTTGCAGTATACCCAATTCCTGTCCAAACCCCCCCTCCTTGCTTTTTTCACCCCCTCTTTCCTACCACTCAGTATTTGATGCAATCCTCACAAATCTCATAGATGTGGTGGTGAAGCTCATTACTGTAGAGGTTCTTTACCACCATCGCAACCACCTCTCTACATTCATTAATAAAGATATGGTTCTCTTCATCATTGGTTACTCCTGCTGGCCAATGGACCCCTTAGTCAAGTATGATTGGCTCTAATTTGAATGTAGACCCCCAAGCCTTGATGATGATGCTGGTACTGCTCATGCTGAACATCTTGTCCTCGAATTTCTCTATTTGATCAGATGCTGGACATGGTTGAACTTGGGTAACTTTGAACTCTCCTTTCCAATGGAACTGAGCCCTGATCTGAGGGACCGAGATAAGTGTCCAGATGGGTTGTATGTGGACAGGTTGCATGTGGGCAGGTTGCATGTAGGTGGGTTGCATGTGGGTGGATTGCATGCAGGCGGGTTGCATGCAGGCAGGTTGTATGTGGGTGGGTTGTGTGTAGGTGTGGGTGTTTTTTAGGAGAAGACCACATAAAAATGAAATTAAATAAAACACAGAGATGGGTATTTCAGAAAAAGAGTGTGAGTGAGTAAGTGAGTGAGCTGTATTCCAATGAGTTGCATGCCGATGAGTTGCACAAGTTGCATAAGATTGCTCATGAAGGCTTGCTTCCATTCCTTTTGAGACCTCTACTATGCAATGCATTGACTCAACAGCTCAGCCACCAAAGGCATACCCCGCAACATCCACCAGCCTTTCTTCATCTTGACCAGATGTTGCAAATAAAGTTGGCAGATCTCGCCATAGAGCTGTAGACTCTAAGAAAAGCATGAGGTGAATTGGGTCATACTGGGGAAGTTTAAATAAACACAAGTAAACAAGTAGTGGCTGAGTGAGCAACCTACATCTACTATCAGCTGCTCCAAAAAGGCTGCCACGTACATAGCTATGAGGTCTGTGAAATTTAAGGTCCAAAGGACCACTGTGAGTTGTTGCTGGAATTCCCCCTCATCCCTGCCATTGCCATCCATTGCCACTGCCACTGCCATTGCCTCTTTGGCTCTCGATAAGCAGCTTGTATGCTGTCCATATGAGAAAGAATCTAACATTGTCAGCAGAGAGTACATTTCTACCTTGAATACTCTTTCTTTTGATAATCATTATAAGGTGAAAAATGAGTAGACTGGACCAATGTATGAATTAAGGGCTGCTGTTTTGTTTGCTCATGATACGGCAGGAAAGAACAAAGAAAAGAACAAAAGAGTGATGTCACCAAAGTACAGCAGGAAAAAAAAAACAAGAGCAAAATGAACAAAAGAAAGGGTGATGTTACCAAAGATTTCAATCCAAATGGATCAATCCGGATGGACCAATCTGGATGGACCAATCCGGATAGACCAATCTGGATGGATCAATCCAGATCAATCCAGATGGATCAATATAGATCAATCCAGATGGATCAATTCGGATCAATCCAGATCCATCTGGATAAGATCACGAGACCAATCTGAGTTGATTTGAATCCATCACATGATGAATCTGAATCAAATCTCATCTGGATCAACTCCATCCATTCGGAATACTAAGTATAAGTGATATTCAGATGCTAGGCTCAATTGACATAAGTATGAGATACTGACCCTAGGTAGAGGAATATTTGGTAGTGATGTAATTGGAAAGGTAGTCCCAGCTAGTGAAGCAGTTTGCTACTTGGGAATTTACTTCTTGATATATAGTTCCCTACTATCTCATGGCTGGTGAGAGTAGTGGCTACTAGCATGGGGGGATGTTCTCTTGAGATGGAGAGGCTGTTATATCTCTCTGGTGGGGAGAGTGATAGTACTGAATATATACTAGCTGCTAAAGCTATAGTATGTGGGATATCACTTGGACTTTCCAGTATGGGTGATTAAGAGACTATTGAAGATAGCTAGATCATGGATCTGGGTGGAGCAGTAGAGTCAGGTCAGCTGGGAGGTATTGACATTACCAGTTGACAGGGGCAGGCTGGGCCTGGTGGATTTCACCAAGTACCTGCACTGCTTGAGGGTATAGTAGATGAAGCAAGTAAGTGAATTACAGGGTTGAGAGTGGGTACCCCTTATGCAGAGAGTATGGAAAGCTCAGTGCTCTCTCTGAGACATAACTGGTGACCTGCTCTCTCTGGTGGCTCTTGAAGGGAGTAGAAAGATGTGCTATAGAGGATTTTGGTGGGGAGTGGTAGATAGCACCCATCATATTGGTCTTTGGTAGAGAGGTGATGAGAGAGAGGAGGAGTGGGAACTACAGATGTAGAGATGGGACCACCTACTGTTAGGAGATATACTGGTAGAGGATTTTCAGCTAGAAGATAGCATGGAATGTCTAAGAGAGCATGAGAGGGAATTGCAGCTAGAGGTATGGCAGGGGGAAGAGATTGACAAAGAGTGGAACTGGAATAGTATCTGGTCTTAGTGCAAGCAGGTGGCAAGATGGCTCCCCCCTAAGTTCTGGGTAGTATGGTGGTAGGTTCTGAGGTGCAATATAATACTGAACTACCAGTTGGGATACTTAGTAGAAGGGGGTGTTTTGGAGTATGAGAAGTGTTGGGATATTGGGCAGATAGAGGGTGTAGTGCAGACCCCTGAGCATTGGCTTGGGGAGTGTGAGGTTCTGGGAGATTTCTGACAAGTTATCAAGAACTAGCTGGGGTTGTGACCTTTGAGAGAAAGAGAGGGTGGGAGGTAGGATGATATCTAGCATAGGTTGGTGGGAGGAGTTGGAGATGAGTCATCGACTTTGGGGTGGACTCTAGCTATTTGAATTGAGCTTGCCAGACATTGGCTCTATATATTTGAGGATAGTCAATGATTAGTAGTTAGGGTAAGAGTTGTGTAATGGGAGTGGTTATTGCTAGACATTCTGAATGTGTGGTGGCAGAAGTAGGGACCTGGAGGGAGAATCTGTAGAAGACTTGTGGAATGTATTTGCAAGAAGAGTAGGGGGAGGGTTGGGGTTGCTGGGGAGTTGGTAGCTCTCTAGAGGGGTGGGGAGAGAGAGTGGATGTGGAATTTGGTGAAGAGTACATCAGTATATTTGTATTAATATAACATAGATTGGATAGTAATTGATAATAAAAGTGGAAGTCCCAGTGACTATAAAAAAAAAAAAACAGGACCATATGAGGTTGTGAGGATATGAGAGATTGAATACCAAAGCTAAGAATAATAATGAATCAACTTTGCCTCACATCCTCAGGCAGTATATCATAGCTTTGAGGATGGGTGATCAAAATGTCTTTACAGTAGTACTAAGTAGAGGATTCATAATATGAGATTCCTGATATAGTAGAGAATTTTACTAAATAGAGTATACCAAAATTTGAGTAGTCTGGAGATTCTGTTACCTTTGGGATAGGAGATTGTATGAAAAGAATAGGATGAAAGTCAGTCTATTTTTTAACAAATAAAAAAGATATTCTTATAAAAATTTCTTTCAAAAGTTCATAAAAAGGTAAGGATGAGGCATTGCTTTGAAATTTTCTTATTATATATTTTATGTAATATCAAGATAGATGGTCCACAAGAACTATATTGAGATTGCTATAATAGCTTAAGCTCATTATGACTGTGTTTAGCATTGGTGACAAAAACAAAAAGACTCATATCTTGCTTCATTGTAATTGATATTATGAACAAAAGCTTTAGAATTAATAGTACAGTTGATGTTATAGCAGTCTTAGGCTTATATTAAAGATAAAGCTGATTGTAGAATATTAGAATTAGAATAGTTGTTAAGATTATTGAGAGACAAGATGCACTATGATTGATATATATTAAATTAGGAGATAATAAGACAATGTAAGTTGATACCAAGTCATTAGGTAGAGAAAATGAAGGGTACAAAACTTATACTACAAAGTTGCAGGAAAGAGATAGTAGTTGGTTATATTCATTCTCTATTCATTTTCATATAAATAATAGCTACCATCTGACCAGATTTACTATCAAATATTAGAGCTATTTTGTCAAGTCTATTATAAGAATCTCTGGCTCATCACTTAATTGACTAATAGATTTGAAAAACCAGGAGTTTCAGAATCAGACCTGGGGCTTGAATGATAATAGCTATATCTGCAATAAGGTTGACATAAATCTGGCATTAGCTATAGATGATGAAGTTACTATCTGAACCATAGGAGCCTAACTTCATGTCTTCAATCAGAAGATCAGTAATTATAAGGATTAATGCTGGGGCTTCCTGACTCCTATCTTTAGTAAGTACATATCTATTAATATTGAGGAGATCTTTGAGACTATGTCTGAGATATATACTGGTCATCACTAGCAATGATAAATACTTTAATATTGACACTATCATCCAAATCACCAGGAGCAAAATAAGACTGAGATTGTATAAACTCCCACTATCACCACTATTAGAAGTAATTTATATATTGAAGAAGTGATAATTTGTATACTGTGATAATTGAAAAGGATGATAGAAAGGCATTCTAGTGAAGATAGAATATATTTGCAATCTTCTAGAAAGATCTACTAGATTGTCCAGTACATATATCTATTTATGTCTATAATAACTGATCCAAAATTAATACTAAGCAATATCTCTATACTAACTTTACATCAACTTTAGCAAATACCCAATCTATTTCAATCTACCTAAAGCTCTAATTTGTCTGACTCATCAATATATCTTCATTATCTGTAGTTAACTACAGTATTTCTTTATACTGAGTATACTTTGTATCTGCTATACAGAAGAGAGTCAATGATATTTGATACCAATATTTTATTGAAGCTATTAGTTTTATCTGAAATATATGGCAGACCACTTGTAGAAAATATTGAGTAATATAATCATACTACAATTTTTGATTGCTTTTCAAATATATGTACATATTATGAACTTTCTGAAATAAGCAATCTTGATCTTGAAACTCACTCCAAAAAGACACAGTTACTATTTGGACATTTTGTAAAAAATAGTCAGAATTTGATAAATTTAAATATTGCCAATATTCAGATATTATCTGATATACTGTCATTTCTATCAGAATAGGTTGTACAGCATTATAATTAATACTAGTCATTTGGTAAAAATTAGCAATAGCATATTTTACTTATAGTTATATCTGGTAATTTGCTAAGATTAATGATATAGACAAGGATCCTAGTTTCCTCTACTACTTTGCTCTCTAGGACATTAGTATAGTTGCATAGTTCTGGTTCTTCTCTTTGCTATTCTATACTATTTTATTGTATTATTATATATTTCATACATCTACTCTTATCATATCTTTTTTTTTTTTTTTT
>RBNI01004295.1:0-14300 GCA_003990745.1 Jimgerdemannia flammicorona | reverse complement strand
GTCCACAATGTCCCCCAACCCCCTCCAAACAAGAATACATACTTTCCCCCTCCATACCGCCATGCCCCCCCATTCCTTAGTCCAATCCTGTAAGTCCACCTCCTCCTCATATCGAACATCCTGTAGCAAGAAGAGGTCCACATCTAGTCCCTTGAACCAACCAAAAATGAACTTCCTCCTAGCAGCCCCCCGTAACCCATTAATGTTCAAAGAGAATATTCTGGTTGTACTGTTCATATTGAAGAAATGTTGAATTGACTCTCCCAACCTAGTACTCCATGCTCATCTCATCTCCAGCCAGATCCAAGTGCCTTTTCACCTCCAAGTCCCCCTCCACAATAGCCTGAGCATCCAGTGCCTCCAAGATTTCCTGGCATTCCACTCCATCCACGACCTCCATATCTGACCGGTAATCCAGGCAGACTGCATGCCACTTCTCCAGTCCCTTCCTCGAATTCCACAAGAATAGTGCCCTGTCGCTTGCAATCTTCTGAAGCTCCTCCTCCTGCTGATCATCCACCTGATATTCCACAGATTCCAAGAGGACAGCCAGGATCTCATTCCTCATCTTCCTCGGCACCTCCTCCCCTCGCAAAATCTCCTCCCAATGCCCCTCCTCTATCACCCGGAAGTTCTCACCCCCCAGCTCTTCCGCCACCACCCCTTCTAGGGTCTTCCACATCCACTTTTCCTCATCCACTGCCTCTGCCGCACCCTGAGCAATATGGCCCCCATCCACCCCTGGGTCCATCAGCGTGCTCCTCCTCACCGACTCATCCCACTCCTTATCCGGCACATCCATCAGCTCCTCCTCCCCCTCAGCCCCACCCGGAACACTATATTGAGGGTGCACACCCACACCCATTTCCGCATCTACCGCCAACACACCTTTCTCCTCCACTCTCCCTCCAATCTGAGCCCCACCTTGGGCTAATTCTCCCCCCTCAGCCCAAGCGCTCTCCCGCAACTCTGTAGCACCTTCTTCTGAGCTTCCACTGGTCCTTCCCCCACCCAGCCTCGTCAGCAGCTCCTTCTGAATTTTCCTCCCCTGCATCTTCTCCCAAACCCCTTTCTCCATTCGGACCTTCTTCCCATCTACCTCCCCTACCACTGTCCTGGCCTCAAACTCCTTTCAGGCCAATCTCCTCCTTGCAACCACCCCTTCCAGATCCTCCAGCGCCTCCAATAGGTCCTCTTCCTCCTCCTGGGTCCCCTTCACCCTCACGACCTTACACTCCACTTGCCCCCACCTTAGCATCGCCGGCCAGTCCCTCGATCTTCCCGTATTCTCCTTCCCAAACAGCCTCACCCTGACATCGATGTTACCAGTCCTAAGCGCAGTGCCCTCCCAGACCTTGAACCCAATATCCACGATCTCGCCATACTCCTTAATTGCCTCTACAACTAACTCCCTGGTCCTCTCCTTCGACACAGTTGGGAGATCCAACATCATCAACTGCACCACCCAGGGGTCCCAGCGCATGCACCAGGCCATAGGAACCACCACCCCACCAACCATCAACTCCTTCTCCATAGCTGCCAATAGGGCATCTTCCTCCTCAAACCCCACCTCTACCCTCTCCTTTCCTCTCAAGAACTTTACTGAGGCTGCTCCCTTAGCCTCTTGCACCACCAGCCCCAAAATCATCCTCGCCGTCACCGCCAAGCCCCGGAAGCACATCGTGACTGTGAATTCCAATCTCGACTTCTTGAGTAACAGGGCTGACACTATGCCCATCATGCCATCTGCCAGGTCCCCGGGCCTCGTGCCCCCTCCCAGCCCCGCATCACCAACCACCGTCACATCTGGATTTTTTGCCAGATCCCCAGTCACAGCCCCATCAGCAGTCACAGCCCCATCTCCAGCCCCTACTCCAGCTCCCACCCTACCACCAGAGGCACCCCTGAGCACACCGCCCTGTCTGCTAGCAGCAGTCGTCGAAGCCTTCCCCAGGCCCAGCCAACCATCCAGTCCAGCCACCATCTTCCCCCTTCGGACTGTGTCAGCAAAGGTCAACCTCTCCCCTCCTCTCTGCCTCAGACTGCCCCTCCCTCTACCGCCGGTGCCTCTGCTCACCCTCGAGGCCTCTGGCATCCCCAGACCATCCCCTCTTCTCCCCACCTGCTGCTAGTCAAAGGCATTGTCACCCCCCTGGCCAGTATGCTCACCAGTTCGATCGGTGCTGTCCATGTTGCTAGTCATCCATCACCAAAAACGTTGTAAAAAGTGTTGCCTTAGTCTTGTATCACCCAAATGATACTGGTGAAAAGGTGTGCAGTGGAAGTCATATACTATATTTAACCATACTGTACATTTTACAATTAGCCAGATAACAACCAGGTAGCAATCACAACTATATAAAATACCCCAAAGACAAGAGTGAATAAACCTCAGTCTGAAAAGTTCAAAAGCAAAAGACAAGTCTGTCTACCATATTTTAAGAGGAACTTTACAGCCACTGCTAGGAGATTGTAAGTTTACTTTCTACTCTGGTCTACTTTTTAATATAAAGAACAAGTTCAAGAATATTTGCCACCTAAGTTCAAGGAAGAACTTCACTACTGTTTTCAAAGAGAAATCTATTATATTTTGATCTGCTTGCAAGTTAAGCCTGAAGTTCCTTTTGTTATCAAGCTAGTCTTCTGATATAACTTTGCAATAAAGCCAGTCTATTTAATGTAACTCTGTATAAACAAAGTCAGTCTTTGATACAACTTTGCCAAGAGAAGAAGAATCTGAGTTATTATTCAAGAAGCCCACTGATTCAGGAAGAATCTATACCAAACTAAGTTATCTGAATTATCTAAGCCATTCAAGTTATTTCTCAGAAGCCCACTAACTCTGAAGAATCTATACCAAATTAAGTTATTTGCCAAATCTGTATCAGGAATACTGCCAAGAGATTATTATACAGAAATCATATACTTTTGGAGATTGCTATACTATATAAAGATCATTACACTACACAGAGATTATTATATAGAAATTATCACTACTGAAGAAGGAAATTGCTAAATTGCCAGATTATCCCATATAAGAAAACCACTCATACTATACATAAATCACTACTCATACCCAAGAACCCATTCTAATAAGGAAATCAACTATTATATCTAGATTGACTATTATATTACTAAATACCAACAAGAAATCTTAGAATATTTTATTACTTTTTGACAAAGTAACTAAGGACTCAAGTCAAACTACATCAACTCTCAATCTTGTAATTTGCCTCTATTGAGCTGAGCACATTAAATTTGGGAGCTCAACTGGAAATATTTCAAAATTGATATAACTTTTCAGCTCATAAGAACCTATAGTCAAACTAAATATATTTGATATAACTCCAATCTCTACTACTATAGGAGAACCAGTTATCACCAGTATTTGAACAAGAAGAGAAGTAATCTTCAAGACTTTCCAACTATCCAGTATCAGAAGGATCTCAACAAAAAGCCAGTATAGTATAGAACTCTCAGCCAGTACTAACAGACTTATTACTAGACCAACCAGATCAATCAGATTACATAGTCAGTCTGACCAGAGTCTTTGATAAGCTTGTATAACAACTTGAAGACCTCATTGAAATAAGTCTGATTTTCTATAGAAGTTTCACCAATTTCACCTATTAAATCTCTCCCACTAGCTATTACAGAACAAAAAGACCAGAGAGTAGTTCCTTCAAGAATACTAAGACCTATTCCACCTCACTCAAGATCTCCAATACTATCCTCAGGATATCTAAGTATCCTGAACTCTAGCAACAATTTAGAAAGTAAATCAGAATCAGAATCAGAATCAGTATCAGAATCAGAATTAGAGCCAGAACTAGAATCAGAAGATAGTGATAATAAAATAGCCACCCTATTGCCAATCTTTGCAGGATATCCAGAAGAAGATCCAAGAGAATTTCTTAATAGAATCAAAGAAATTACAGCTCTGAAGAACCTTTCTCCCAAAAGAAAAGTTGCCATCTACAAGACCCAACTCTAAGGACCAGCCAAAGAAATTTTCACTTGAGTAAAGAATGACCTAAACTTAGACCTTAGAGTAGCCATCAATATAGCACCAATTTGGCTAGTAGAGTATAAAGCCATGATCCACTGGCTCATCAAAAAGTATACAGAAAACAAGATCTACTACAAGACTTAAGAATTCATCATAGAAATGAAAATAAATCTTAGAGAATTATTTGGAGTATTTTTTATAAGAATTCAAAAGAGAATGTATACTACTGGGTTCAATACCACCAACCAAGACATCATAGGTCTAATGACTTTTATGAATGGGATTCCTCTGAATATTGCTCAGCATGTCTGCACTCTAGGTATCAGAAGATCTGAAGAGCAAGTAGATATAGTCTAAGGATATTTTGATATCAGATAAGAAACTACTCAGAGTGATTATGATATGAAGGATGATAAGAAAGGTATCTTGATCAAAGCTCTATAACGACTTCTTTAAGAATAGGAAATATTCAAAAAAAGGAAGCCAGCTAAAGAATAGAAGAAGGACAGGAGTGAAATTCAAGACCTTAGTTCCAAGTTAGACCAATTGGTTGGATAGATTGAAAAACTCACCACATATGAAAATTGAAGCTATCTACAAGATAACAGAGGATATATACCACAAAGAAATCAAGGTTATTCACCCAGAGATAATAGGAGCTACTGGTAAAAAGAAAGAAATATCCTATCTAGAACAGAACTCAAGTTCAATGTTTCTACTGTAGACAATTCAGACACTATACCACTGAACATGATAACAAAAGAAGTGACTGAAGAGACTCAGAACTACCAAACTGAAGAAATGAAATCTAGTATAAGAAGACTGAAGTCCATCCTGTTGAAGACTTTGAAGAAGAAAGCAATAGTGAAGACTATAGTGATCTAGACTTATACTCAGCCAAAGTCATCTCTAGAAAGACAGTCTACCAAGCAGAGAAAAGGAAGAGACCTGTAGGAAGACCATCTAGGAATATCAGCAGAAGAATTCAAGAAAAAGACAAAGAACATGAAGAGGAGCAAGTAGAAATATCTCTCTAATCTCTCTCACCTTTTGTTTCTAAAACAAATAAACTACTTCCAGAGGATGAAAAAATGGAGTAAAAAGAACAGAAACCTATTGCCCCAAAGTTCAAGAAGAAGTATGCTCTAATAACTATACTCTAAGATAACTACAATAAAGTCTAGCAGAAGATTCAAGAAGTTAAGATAGAGGTCTCTCTCCTGCAGTTCCTGCAACTGACACCAGCTGGAGTTTGAAACAAACTGCTGAGAACCACTAGGTCTAGTACTGGCTGAGTCCCAATCCTACAGCAAGAACCTGCCCCTACTTCTATCTAAGCTATAGAAAGATATTTCAGTACCTATCTATATAGAGATATTGGAGGATAAAAGGAAAAAATTCTCATAGATACAGAAGCAGCTGTCTGTATTATTGTCAAATAATTTCTGGACACCCTCCAATAGCTCATTGATGGACCATCCAATCTCAGCATCATAGTAGAAGATAGAGCCTGAACTCAACCCCTTAAAGTATAAAATATCACCATCTCTCTTAGACACATTCAGTTCTCTATCTCAAAAGCTATTATTACTAAAGCTGTTACTTATAATATAATTCTTGGTACCAACTGGATGAAGGAAATAAATGTAGTTGTTAATATTGATCAACAAGTACTCAAGTTTGACTACTGAGACAATAAGTATAGAGTTAAGATAACTAGCTATGAGCAATCAAAGAAGAAGAAGAAGGTCACTATCTAGGAAGAATATGCCAGCAGTAAAGAGTCTACCATAGAAGAGGAAGAAGAATCCAAAGATAGAAATGATCCCAGACTCAATATCTGAATCAACCAAGTAGATGACAGACTAGAAGACAATATGTGGGTCAGAAATACTATCCCTATTACAATCAGAGCCATTGTAGGACAGATAAAAGAATGTCTCATCTGTCTTAAGAGACATAAGTGCCCTGAGTACTCCTCTAAGATCATTGGGACAAGGAATTCACCTGGTGCAGCCTGTCCTGAGTGTAGAAGGAAAAAGAAGAAATGCAGACATATTCCAGAAATACCTGCAATATGGGGTCAAGAATCATCTGAGAAAGAAGAAACCCCCAAACAAGAGATTTCTGAATAAGAAGTATCCAAAGAAGAAGATATCTCTGAACTTATTCCCTGAGTTAATACTTATTAGACACTATCTGAAGACAATGATCCTTAGAATATTAAAGAAGGACCCAGTATAATCTCCATTATCCCAAAGCAAGAAACATATCAGGAAAGAGCCTTTTGGCTAGGAAGATATCAAATGGTCTTCTACTCTCTCTGAGATTACTGCTACTACTACTACCTACTGAATCAATAGGGAAGATAGAGACCCTGAAGGCCAGAACTCCCAACTATAGTTATATAGTTAACTACTTTCCAGGAAGTCACTACAAAGTTACAAAGCCAAGCTAAAGGATAAGGCCTTTTTACCAGAACAGAAGTGTATCCCTTGGCCACTATTCCTCCAACCTATGATTAGGATGAATACTGATTCTCAAGACAACAAGAGATCAATAACTGAGAACAATACTTCTAAGCAATGAGATATTGTAATTATGGAAGACACTCAGACTACTAAGACTACAGATATCAGAAGATTCACCTCAGCCAGAATATTGTAGTCTATATACTAAAGAGAGGAGACAATAGAATTTAGATTTGAAAAAATCAGACCAAGAAACTAGAAAGAAGAACTCTTAAGATCTATAATCTAAGAGAAGATATCCTAGCTCTCATCAGATATACAATCTGCTGAGAATGGGTAGAAGATGCCACCAACTTCATAGAAGCCCTAGACCCTATAGAAAAAAGAGGAATCAATTATCTTCAAGATTCCTCTACTGGAGCCAGATGGCTGCATCTCAATCTCAGAGCCTAGAGGCTCTCTACTAGTGGAGCTTCAGCCTAAGGATAGCCCAAACTCAGCAAAGATGTTGTCCAGTATGTCCTGCTATACCCTAAGGCCAAACCTCTGACCAAAGCTCACCAAGAAGATATAGAGTATGATCTCTACAGTCTAGAGGATGAACCCATCAAGCTGGGAAGAACATTAGTATTCAGAACTGGACTAGTCATGCAGCCACCCAAAGGAACTTATATTCAACTGACCTCAAGATCTGGACTTGTCAGACAAGAAGTAACTATAGAAGGAGGAACTATAGACTTAGGATATATAGGCAAAATCAAGATCATCCTGCACAACAGTAGTACAGAATGGCACTGAATTCTCAGAGGACAGAAGATTGCTCAGGCAGTCTTCATGAAAGTCAAGACCTCTCAATTACAAGAAGTCTCCAAGCTGACTAAAGGAACAAGGCAAGCTGAAGAATTTGGAAGCTCAGATAAGAAAGAAGTACACCTCTTCTAGATCAACCATCTCAAGAAGGATGCCCTCCAGCAAGTGTATTGCCAACTAGTCAAACTATACAAGAACCTTATCCTGGAGCCAGGAGAGCAAACCACCTTCGAAATCTTTGCACCACCTAACCCCAGAAACCTCTTCTTTGAACTAAATGAAGATATTCTAAACCTAGACATTGAGGGATATATATTCTCTGACAAGATAATCCAGTGCACTCCTGAGCAACCAACCAGAGCTAGGAAAGCATCATCTTGTCAAAAGGCACTATCATAGGACATCTAGTGCCCTTTCTCAACCAAACTTACAGAGAAGTCTATGAGCTAAACTTATCAGGAAATGGCAAAAGGTCTCAGAAGAAAGAAAGGCCCCTCTGCAATCCAGGAGACAGTAAAGTCTTACACCAATATTGGAGAAGAATTGACACCCCAACAATGATAACAACTAGTAGAACTCCTAAATAAATATCAAGATATCTTCACTACTGATTATGACAATCTGCCATACAATCTATCATATCACTATATTATAAATATAGGAAATACAATATCCATCTGACAGAAATCCTATAGAATACTCCATCACTTAAAGATATTTGAAAAGGAATATATTCAAGAACTCTCAGACAATAGAGTCATCTGACCCTCTACCAGTCCTTGGGCCAGCTCTATACTTATTGTATCAAAGAAATGAGAATAGAGACTCTATATAGACTATAGGAAACTCAACTCAGTTACTGAGAAGGATGCCTATCCTTTGCTCAGAATTGATGACCTCTTGGATTAGTTACAAGATACTAGATACTTCAGCAGTATAGACCTTTTTGCAGAATTCTATAAAATCTCAATAGATCTCAAAGACATTCAGAAGATAGCCTTCTTTGCTCTAAAAAAAACTATTTAAATACCTCCAAATATCCTTTAGACTTTGCAATATACCACCCATCTTCCAGAGAATGATAAACTCAGTCTATAGCCCACTAATCCACTACTACCTATAGATGAGTCCAATACTTATTCAGCAAATTTCAAGAAATACCTGTATTATTTAGAAGAATTCTTCAAGCTCACCTATAAGAACTATCTGAGACTCAATATCAGAAAATGCTACTTTGGAAAACAGAAACTTAAATTTCTTGAATTTATAGTTTCAAAAGAAGAAACCTATACAGACTCAAAGAAAATGAAGAAAATTAATAACTGGCCAGTACTCAAGACCCCAAAGGAAACACTATTATTTCTGATACAAGTGTTCTACTATAGAAGGTTAATCAAGGACTTTGCCCAAATTGCTGCCCCAATCTGAATCCTTCTCAAGAAAGAAATACCATATAAATAGACAAAATATTAAGTACTAGTCTTCAAGAAACTCAAGTACTATATGACTACAGTACTAATTCTTATCTGGCCCAATCTGTAGAAGCAATTCATCTTATATACAGATGCTTCCAAAGATGGCCTCAGAGCAGTTCTAGTCTAGAAAGAACCTGACCAACAATACTATATAATAGCTTATACAAGCTGAGCTACTAATCAGCAGCAGATCAACTATGGTAGTACTAGATTAGAATGCCTTGTAGTCATATGAGCTATGACTCTATTCAAACATTACCTTATTGAAAGAAAATTCACTCTGATAACTGATCATACTGCTCTCAAATGACTATTCAACTATAAAATCTACTGAAATCCTAGTCCACTAGATCCTTATCCTTCAGAATTACAAAATCACCATTATTTACAAAGCAGAGAAAGCTTACAACAATGTTGATATACTTTTCTGCTAACCTTAATAAATCAGAAGAAGGGTATACTGAGAAACTATATCCTAAAGAAAGATCCTCTGACCATCAAAGCACAAGAAGATCTCATCCAAAAAGAACACCAGAAAGCCCACCAAAACAGATAAATATAAAAGAAAAACTAAGAACAATATACTAACATTGACCCAATCTCAGAATATAAGTCCAAGATATACTCAAGAAATGTGACATCTACTAGAAGTACCAAGAAAAGAAGAATTATCAAGTACTATTACAACCAATCATATCAGACAATATCTTCCAAAGATAGGAAGTAGATGTAATTGAACCTCTACCAGTTATACTAAAAAGAAATAAGTATATTATAATATTTATAGAATATCTGATCAAGTGGCCCAAAGTCTTTCCAATGGAAATCACAGATGTCCTGATTATTGTTACCCTCTTTCATAGACTCACACTTATATATAGACCTCTAGAAGAACTTATCTCTAATTGAGGCACAGAATTTATCAATAATATAATTACAAGTTATACTCAAATTCACAAGATTTATCTTAAATAAACTACATTATATCACTCTCAGATCAATGGTATAACTGAATAAATGAATCAGACTATTAAGAAAGAACTTGTCCAAGTCAATCCTACCAACTAGAACCTCTGCCTATCTGAGATCCTATCGAAAATTCAGAATACCCCTACTATCTCTACCAAATAAAAGTTCTTCAAGATGGTATTTGCTAAGAAAACCAGAACTGCTGACCATGAGAACTTCAGAGACCTCCTTAAGAAGACAGAATAGTTATATATTAGGCCCAAGTTCAGATTATCAAAGCTCAAGAAAGATAAAAGAAGTACTATAATCAGAAGTAGAAGGATCAGAAGATCAAGATTAGAAATCAAGTACTAGTTTGGAAAAGCATAATTGAAATGAATTTTGCTGCCAAACTGGAGCCCAAATGGGAAGAACCTTATCTTGTATACAATATCAAAGAAACCAGCATCTATTTAAAAAGTATAGATAAATAAACTCTGAGGATACCAGTATATATCAACTATCTCAAGATATATCTCTCTATACTATGAATCAGAGGATTGAACAGTGCCTTCAGACTCTTATCTTCAGTTCTCTATAGTCTCTACCTATGCCCATGCTCATATTCTGCCAACCCCAAGGAACCCCAGATAGATAAATTTAAGAGTACCTTGAAAACCTTCCTATAGTTCAGAGATTGCTATAGATCTATCAGCTATAAGTCTACTTCTCTATTGGACAAGTCCTTCAAGATCCTATATATTTAAGAAGACCTATATTTTCAAACTGCTGAAATGACATAACTGTTAGAAGAATCTATGCACTCTATAGATACAATGAGAGAGTACTTGCCTAAGTACAGTTTCATCTCAATTATATCTAAAAGATAAACAAAGCTATCTTTCAAAGTATATTACAATAAGTAGAGTTCCTATTCTCCAAGCTAGACCAGTAAGAAGACCTCAATAAAGTGACCCAGACTTTAATATAGATGATAATATATGTAGATATTGATATAGAAGATACCTATGTTTACTGAAATGATAAATAAATGATAGTCTGAGGACAGACCATCCTTTAGTGGGAGCTGATGTGATGTCTCTTACATATTATAGTTACCCTCATAGTTATCTAGTTAATACAGAAACTATATAAATAGTATCAGATACCCAGATTGAAATAACTGAACCTCAAAGATACTATATCTCAAAGATACTATATTCTGAAGATATAGTAGAAGTCATACACTATATTTAGCCATACTACACATTCTATAATTAATCAGATAGCAACCAGATAGCAACTATAACTATATAAAATATCCCAGAGATAAGAGTGAATAAATCTTAGTTCAAAAAGTTCAAAAGCAAAAGAAGTCTGTCTATCATACTTCAAGAGAAACTCTATAGCTACTGCTAGAAGATTGTGAGCTTAATTTCTACTCCAGTCCACTTTCCAATATAAAGAATAAGTTTAAGAGTATTTGTTACTCAAGTTTGAGAAAGAACTTTGCTACTATTTTCAAAGAGAAATCTGTTATATTTTGGTCTACTTACTGGATAAGCCTGAAGTCCCTCTTGTCACTAAGCTAGTCTTCTGATGTAACTTTGCAGTAGAGCTAGTCTATTCAATGTAACTCTATATAAATAAAGTCAGTTTTTGATACAATTTTGTCAAGAGAAGAAGAATCTGAGTTATTATTCAAGAAGTTCACTAATTTAGGAAGAATTCATACTAAACTGAGTTATTCAAATTATCTATACTATTTGAGTTATTTCTCAAAAGCCTACCAACTTTAAAGAATTTATGCTAATTCAAGTTATCTGCCAAATCTGCATCAGGAATACTGCTAAGAGATTATCATACAGAAATCACATACTTTTAAAGATCACCATGTTATATAGAGATCATTACACTATATAGAGATTATTATGTAGAAATTACTATCACTTAAAAAGGAAACTACTAAATTGCCAGATCATCCTATATAAGAAAATCACTCATACTATATACAAATTACTACTTACACCCATGAATCTATCCCAATAAGGAATTGACTATTGTATCCAGATAGACTATTATACTACTAAAAACCAACAAGGAATCTTAGAATATTTTATTACTTTTTGACAAAGTAACTAGAGGCTCAAGTCAAACTACATCAACCCCCAACCTTATAATTTACCTCCATTGAGCTGGGTATGTTATATAATTTACAAAGTGAATTATAACATAAACTATATAAGGTGAAATAATTAACTACTATTGACTATCACAAGGATTCAATATAAATCTCAAATTAAATCTTATACTACAGATAATTAATTATAATGTTTATATTCCAGAAAATTTTATTACTGGAATTACTTAGCTCTAATACTAAATAAATAATTATTCTCCAAGTCCAACATATTTGGTAAGGTGATGGTCATCATATCTTTAGTAGTAAATTTTGCCTATCCTTGCTTTCAAAATTCTGGATAGTTTAGTTTGGTAATTTTGGTCCAATCTCTTAGTTTGATCTCACAATCAAATCAATATCTGACTGAGCTAGGTACTCATTAGTTACTGGGCTGGATGATGAGCAGCTACTGGATGAAAATTAAACACTAGATGACAATTAGTCTTATTAGATGAGAGAGTGATAATTAATCACTAGAATGGACAATTGTAGCTAGATAATAATTAGCCTCTCTAGAGATGATTAGCTACTTAACTACAAAAGAGATAGATAATTTTAATTGAGTATATGAAAGAGGGCTCATTTTTTTTTTATAAAAGCTCATGCCATATAATTTAGATCATATAATGAAGATTGGCTTGCTGGTTCAGTCTAGATTATAACTCATTATGAACTTTAACATAGATCTAATAATTTGGAGATATACTTCATATATATCTTCTTTCTAATCTCCATTATGATCTATGGTTTGGCAAGAATATACATTGGTCCAAAATGAATGAAATTGATCTATTGGTAAATTAGAATGTTACTTATTAGCAGTAATGGAGTTTAAGTATCACCAATATTTCAAATAATGATTTGAACTTATTAGGATAGCAACTCAATATATTAGTATATAACTTACACTATCTCATTAGTTTTACATTATTTATTAGTAATATATAAAATATGCAATCTATGTAACTTCAATAAAATTGACCTCTTTATAAAGATTATAAGCCCTACTATACTAAGTAGCTATAATAATATACATACTCCTTGATTTCCTTGAGCATATTTGGCCAGTAGTAGTCTCGTTGAATATTCTTGATGGTCTTCTCAGTTCCAAGGTGACCAGCTAGTGGGGAGTCATGATGTTCATAAAGAATCTTATACTGTAGTTCAGAGTTGGTAGGAATATATACTTTGTCTTGATAGTACATGAGGTTGTCCTTGATGGTGTACTTTTCTTTGAATTCCTTAGTATTCCTTTGTAGAACCAGAGGGTCTTGTTCATATGCTTTCTTGATCTGATTGAGGAATTCAGGTGCCACAGTGACTTGTAAGATTGCAGCAAGATCAGATCTTCTTGATAGTATATCTGGTACAACTAGAGTTTTGCCAGACTTATAGATGATGTTTGGGGTAAAGGTCTGAAGTAGTTAACTCTACTTGGCTTATTGGCGAGAAAGGGTTGGTTGAGTATTGATGTACTAAAGGAACCTATGATTGGTGATCATATTAAACTCAACTCCTTCTAGATAGTGTTGCCAGGTCTTGAGAGCATGCATGATCACTAGGAGTTCCTTTTTATGAGTAGCCAGCTTTTGTTCAGCTGGGGACAATTTTCTTGACTCAAAGGCAATAGGTCAGTATCCTTGACCATCATCTTGAGAAATGACTGCACTAATAGCAAAGTTAGATGCATCTGTAGTGACTGTGAACTTCAAGTTTGGGTCCATGTTTCTAAGGACAGGTGTATGGGTCAGATGGTTCTTGAGTTCTTGAAAAGCTTGTTGACAGAAAGTATCCCAGATATAGGGGACATAGAGGTCAGAGTTGGGTTCCTTTTACAGGAGATTTGTTAAAGATTCTACAATGTCAGAGAAGTTCTTGATAAATCGACAGTAGTATCCAGCCAGACCAAGGAAGGACCTGAGTTCAGTGAGGTTTGCTGGTACAGGCCACTGTTCAATAGCTTGTATTTTCCTTGGGTCTACTTGAATTCCTTTGACTGATATAATGTGTCCAAGGTATTCAACTTGATCCTTGAAAAATTCACATTTCTTAAGCTTTGCATAGAGCTTGTTCTCACAGAGGATCTTGAGGACTTGTTTAATGTGCTTGAGATGTTCTTCTTCAGTGCCACTGAAGATCAGGATATCATCAATGTATACAAGTACAAAGATATAGAGCTGATCTTTGAAGACAGTTTGTATGAGATTTTGAAAGGTTACTGGTACATTGGTGAGACCAAAGGCCATGACTAGAAATTCTTAGAGTCTAAAGGGTGTCATGAAGGCAGTCTTGGGTATGTCTTCTGGCTTGATTCGAATTTGGTAATACCCAGAGATGAGATCAATCTTGGTGAAGTACTTTGCATTTTTGAGAGCATCAAAGATTTGATCTATTTTTTTTTTTTT
>RBNI01004294.1:0-14300 GCA_003990745.1 Jimgerdemannia flammicorona | reverse complement strand
TGGGGGGGGGGGGCAGGCACAGCACCAGGTGTCCCACATATGGGCATCATGAGACTGACTGATGTTTGATGTTTTGCATTTTGGATATATTAAGGCTGACAGCAACAGTGTGACAACTTGACGGAGCCAATGAGAATTTAATAGCTACCTCGGCGACTCGGAATTGACCATGCATAAATTCCGCCCAATCGCACGCCTACCATTACCTCCTTGGGAAATCAACATCAGCGTCGATCCCGTGTCCATCCAAGCATCTCATGTCAGATAATAATAATTACCAGTCCTTGGCAACCATTTAAGTCAACAACAGGGTTTTAGTGCATTTGTTGGCCTCGATCACAAATAAAGATCATCAGACTGACTGATCGCCAGTCTTCGTACTCAATGTTTTTTGGGTCCCTCACTTGCGAGAGAAAAAGCAAAACGAAAATACGATTAGGTAGCTTAATTACAATGGTGCAGGGAAGTTCTTGATTAAAACATACAAAAAACGATTGTCAAATATTGCAAAAACGAGAGCAAAACAGAAAGGGAAAACAGTAAAAATAAAGTCCGGCGGCACGAACAACGCTGTATACATTATATTATTAAACCAGGAATACAACACACCCTCCCCACTCAAATGTTCACGTCCGATTAATTGGACGACATGGAGTTTGATCGATACCCGGGCGGCGGCGTCGGAGAGAGTCTCTGTATCGGCAACGAGCTGACCCTCCGCTGCTGCTGACCCTGTAGCATCTGCCTCGCGGCAAGCCCAGTTTGCTGCTGCCGTTGTTGCGTGTAAGCGGCAAGCACGACTTGCTGCTGCTGCTGCTGCTGCGGCGGCTGCTGTTGCTCCTGCTGTTGCTCCTGCTGTTGCTCCTGCTGCTGCTGTCCCTGCTCGGTTTGCTCGCCCAGCGGCTGCAGCGGGTACGAGCCGTAACCGTAGGGTTGCATAGACACGGCGCGGGTCCGCGGAGCAACAGTCGTCGTAGCATCCAGCTGACTCCGCGGCCTGGCTTGGAAGGAGTTCGGCCGCGGTCGCGGGGCGGTCGGTTGCTGCTGTTGAGGTTGGTGCGGAGAGGTCGGTTGCTGCTGCTGAGATGGTGAGCGCGGGGCGGTCGGGAGGGGAGGCGGTGTGAACTCGCGCTTTCCGGATATCGCGAGCTGGCGCTCGGAACTGGCGGGGCTCTGGCTGCTGCGTGACGATTCGGAGGGAAGGGGTTCAGGTGTTTCACGGCGCGGGCTAGGTCGTAGCCTGTTAGGATTAGTGCGGGGACCGGGCCCAGGGCCAAGTGGCACGACAGGCACGGCATTGGCGGTCTGGATGGAAGCTTGGCGGTTCGAGGCGAACCCTCGGTGCCCGGACTGAACCTGCGGCTGCGGAAGTGGGCGCAAGTTACGCTCCTCCTCCTCGTCATCTTTGGCGGGGTTGTCGTAGGGTTTGCCGAAGAGGGTGATGTTGAAGATGGACATGAGAGCCAAGATGATCATTTCCGGCAGGCTGGTGGCCACAAATCCCGCGAAGACCATTGGGGTGAAGCCGAAGGAGAGGTTGAGGACGACGACGAGGAGGTTGTAGATGCAGGTGATGAAGAAAAGAATAGGAAGGAGATAGAGGATCCAAAGATGGCGCGTTCTTGTAGTGCCTTTGTACATGTAGGTGGAGGCGTAGAACACGAGGATGAGATAGATGAGCGCCAATCCGTCCATCCCGTATCTGGATACCGTCAGCAGGAGGTCCGGGTTTCCAGCATTGGAAGATGTATCCATCGTGAGCTTCTTGTTAATGGCGAACAGCTGGATGGTGAGGAACACCAGGCCGAGAAAAATAAGTAAGCCCGATGTGAGGCCCGTCCACGAGGCTGGCCTGGCCTGGGTCTGGGGGACGTTGGAGGTCCAGACGAAGAAGGTGGCGACGATACCGCTGAAGCATGCCATGTTGGCGATAGGGAGCAGGTACATTGGCCAGCCTGAACTGACGGTGTCTGGAGAGCTCGTCAGGTTCGTCATTCCGAGCGCAAGGTAGTAAATGGCGGTGAGATATCCAAAGAGGGCGAAAGACCAAGTGACGGAGGTTTTGAAGCGCGTGCCTTGGTACATGACGATACTGCCCAGAATTACAAAAATGAGTCCTGTGGCAATATAGATGCTCTGGTAGATCTTGTTGTCGGTGTCGGATACATCATCGGTGCGGACGAATGTGACGTAGGTGCTGTTGGAAGAGGTGAGGCCGATGTATGCGGTAGGAGCGGACATGTTGTAGAGGGTTGATGTTTAGGCAGCCGTGGGCGCCGTGTGTTGTTGGTAGGGAATGTTGATCAACCGAGGCAAACTGGAGGGGAGAGTTGTCTCTGTTGAAGTGGAGATAAAGTCAAAAGGATTGGAGTGTGGCGTCTCAGGGGTAGTACATGGAGCCGGGAAGGGGGAGAAGGGGGAGGAAGGGGGGAGCGGGGAAATGCGCTCTCTCTTGGCATGTTTTACACGAGTTTCCCAGAATTCAATGCACGATAGTCACACAGGCCGGCCCGATAGGGACCTGCGTGTTGCACGACGCGCGACAGAAAAAGAATTCCATTTACCAACGCGCAACCTCGCTCCGCCGAACTTTCTCTAAAATAAACAAGGGTTCAAGCAGAGCCCGTGCCTTGTTTCCAAATCCTGTTGTTTCGGCCCATCCTTGGACAGGGGCCATATAAACACTGTCATCTTCTATGTTGGATCCTCTACACGACATGATGACACAAACTCGGCCACATCGTGCAAAGAGTTTCTCGGCCGGCGGAAGGGCAAGGGTCAAGTTCCTTCGCAATATATTCATGGTCCTCGTGGACGAAACCAATGAGAGAGATGATTCGATAATCTATTGACACAACTCGAGGTCACTGAACTTCAGCCGATGCGATTCGACGATCGGCCTTGTTTGTGGATAAATTGACGGATTACTCAGAATGGGCTAACCCTCTGGGCTAACCCTCACTGCCGATCCAAGAGCGAATCAAATTGTTAACGTAAACGATCGCCACTCCAAGGTATATTTCCCAACAGGAATATAGCATTGCCGAGATCAACCCGAGATTGTCTCTCTTGGGCGTGTCCCTGGCCGCAAAACGGATGCTTGTTAATTGCCTCACGTAATCTCACGCGACCCACGGATACAGGACAGCCTGCACCGAGACATCTGTTGACAGTCCCACAATTGCACCCTTTCCCACAGTAACAACAACAATGTCCCCCGTGGATATCATCATCCCTAAAGAAGAGTCCGCATCCGTATCGCCGCTGCTAAAGTGCGCAAACAACGACAACAACAGGCAAGGATCGCTGCATGACTTCCAGCAACTGTGCGAAACGGGAACCCTAGCGCAAGTTACCCGTTACGCAGCGGCCTTGGCGCGATCTAGACAGCCGGAAGGGTTTCCCGACAGAGGTGGATGACGTTCTTTTAGTATCGCGAAACATATCTCACGTTATGTCATGTGGATATACAACAATCCTGCTCATCCGCGTCGCGTCTCTTGTACACAGACGTACTCCGAAAATCCTTCTCCAAGTGGACGTATCCGGAGGTGTGCCGTCAGTTTGGCCTGAACCAGAACGACCCACCCACGTTCACGCTCGGGTCATTGCCTGTTCCCGATGAAGTTCAGAACAACATTGTTCGCGCCATCAAGACAAGCGCGGTCGCTTTCGGGCCGCCGAGCCATAACAGTGAAAAAAAGAAGACGTTTTCAGCATTTCAGGTAAGCGTCCACAGCCCCTGCAGATCGGAGCGAAAAGAGTCTAACCTTTTGCATTCAATGATTTAATCAGATACTCTCCGAACTCTCGGGACAGTTTCGAGGTTCTATAACGGTCAATCTCGATTCAAACGGTCCCGGCCCGAATGTGGAGTTCATCGTCAAGGTCGTCGATACAATGACCACGGTCCTGATCATTGAGGCGAACCGTGATGATATGAATCAAGCCTTGGCGCAAATTTTGCTCGAGCTGCATAGTAAGCATGAACTGCGATCGCCGTTCCTCTCAGCAAAAAAAAAAAAAAAAAAAAACCCCACATCATGTACCCCCAATCTCATCTCACGCTTTTCTCTTACACAAGCTGCCCACTGCGAGAACGAAGCACGTGGCCTCCACCTCCCCGCCATCTGCGGCATCATCTACACGGGCCTCGTCTGGCAGTTCGTACGATACAAGGGCAGCTACCGGTTTGAGATCTCGCACCCGATGACGTTTTTTGCCGACCCGTCCAAGGGCCGGCTGCGGTCGGATGTGGCCCGGCTGGCTGGCACGATCTGGTGGTGCCTGCTGACGACGTGGGTCGAGGCGCTGGAGGCGAGTTCGGGTCGCGGACCCGCGCCGAGCCGGTCGACGTCGTCGTCCGTGGTACGAGAGCCCATGCTGAGCCGGTCGACATCCATGTTTGTGGGTCGGGAGCCAGTGCCAAGCCGATCGGCGTCTGTGTACGGCGCCTGGGATCCCATACTGAACCGGTCAACGTCGACGTCACCCAGACCCGGTCTAAGGTCGACGCGGTCGGAGAAGGATGGAAATAGTCCGCGGTGTGCAAAGGAGATCGAACTGAGTCCAGTAGCGAGAGCGAAGCAGGAAGATTCTGGTCACGAGGCGGATCGGGCTCGTCGGTTGCTGGAGGAATGGCGAAGGCTGGGTGCGAAGGAAAAGACGGGAGAATTTTTGAGTAGGCTAAGGTATATTGATATTCGTTATTGACACTTCTGTATTCATTTCTATACTTTTTCCTTCATCTTTATTCTAACGTGAAAAATCATTCCTACTCAAAATAACAGGAAAATATCAAAAGATATCGTTTTGAAACGACGTCAAGGGGAGGTTGAAGATGTCGCGGATAGTGATGAGGATAATTGAACCGTGTGCAGAAAACTTATCCCTAGGTTTTGTTTTTATTTCTCCCCTATTTGATTTCCTCCTTTACTCCCTTCTTTATTTATAACCTAATGTTTACTTACTTCTTTCTGTTGTTAAAGTTGTATGCATTGATTACCGTGGAATTCCTAATGAATCTATTATATTCGAATGAACACTAATCGTAGTATTAATCTCCCATAATTCATTTCCAAAAATTGATCTGAATCAAAATATAAACGAAGGTTCTCCTTTGTTTGAAGCGAAGCCTTGAAATATATTTAGTATTTATTCCAATCTCTCTCGAGTTTTGCTGGCAATAACAGGGGATGCTTTTTTTTTTTTTTCGTGAATTGGAGACCGAGAAAGTTGGCCTAGACTTCCGAAAATTTATCTTTGCGAAATAAGAAATCTGCCGAGAAAAGCGGGCGCAACTTCAAAGCCTGATGCAAAACGAAACATCAAGGACATTATTTCACGCGCGCCTTCCGTCAAACGTTCGTCGTCATGGGCATCCAGTCTCGGTCACCCATGGTCGAACATTTTTCCAGCTATCCTCCACGCCGGCCTTGCCCGTCTCATTCCACCACGCTCGCCATCGGCCTCACCGCGGATCGCCCGCTCTTCCCGCCAAGCTCTTCACCTTCGACAGGCCGATCGCCTGCTCCGCAATATCAAGGTGTAGCAGCTAGCCTCGTATCTGGATGCCATTCTCTTGTGTACAAATTGCACTCCATTTTGGTTGTCGCCATCACGGTATCCCGCTTTGGGGCAGGTTGATAGTGGTGTAAGACAGCATTGAGAAGTCAACAAACGACCAAGACTAGGTATTAATCAGAGCACTATATGCACGGCGAGTCTCCAGCGCAACTTAACCAGTAGATCTCTGGCTTCCTTTTTTATTGTTCCTAATAATAACGTACAAAATGGCGTTTCCCAATCCGGAATCGATTGGTCAAAAACTTCTCACAAGGTCGTGCGAGTTTACTTCTTCTTGGCCGGGGCGGTAACTGTGGTAGATGGACATAAATGCGAAGAAGATATGAGAGATCAGTAGGTTTGGTTTTGATGGGACGTAAAACGATCCAACGATGCATCAAAGTGGCTTACCATTGAACTGTAATCAATTGCGGACAGGCATCGGACGGAAGAATGGGTATGAGATAATGAGTTCGAACAAGCTCACAATATATTATTCATGTGATAACCCTTAACCAAATCGAGAGATGTTCAACATCCGCTTCCACCGATCTCCTCACTCATCACCTCGAAATACAGCACAAATCACTCTTCGCCATCCTAAAAACGGTTCGCCAACCAGCAACTCACCTTGAAATAGATGATATCGCCATCTTCCACCACATATTCCTTGCCCTTCTGCATGTACTTGCCGGCAGCCTTCACAGCGGCGTCCGTGCCCAGCTCGTGGAGGTCGTCGTACTTCATCACTTCGGCCATGATGAAACCGCGCTCGAAATCCGTGCTAAGAGTACCACCGAAAGAAGGATTGGAATTAGAAATGAACATCAAAAACGTCTATATGCCTCCGTCAAAGAAGAATTGGAGAGCAAAGACTCACTGGATGACACCGGCGGCTTGAGGAGCCTTCGTCATTTTCTACGAGACGAGGCATGATAAAAGAAAGCGAATGTCGATCCCAACATCGCGAACAAAGGGGCATTTCCACCATCATGATACAAAAACATTCTAAACACGATCCAGAGACGATGTGCATCTCGTCCCTCCCGACATTTACACGTTCGCCTCTCCGAAACGCCATCAAGTTGGCAATCGACTACATACCCTTAGTGTCCACGCGCGAACCTCATCCGCACCACCGGTGAAGTAGTAGACGAGCTGCAGCGCCTGGTAGCCCGCAACGATAATCTTGGGCAGCACCGAGACAGCACCGAGCTCCTTAAGGAGTGATTCACGTTCCTCGGCGGGCATTAGCGAAAGCTAGTTTGGGGTGAAAGAGATCAATGTGGAACGATCAGAAGCGGGATTCATGGATTCACCGTATATCAGGGTTACCGGAACCGACTCCTCCAAACCCACTGCCCGCATCCAACGCAACGACTTTTCCATCATCTCGTAATGCCAGATCAGATCACAATTGCGACTCCACCCCTTGCCCCGTGTCTCAGGTACACACCTTATGTTCTAGCACGCCCGAGAAGGGGATCAGCAGGTCGCCCGGATTATTTGCGTCAACCCATGCCTTGATCTTCGGGAGCCTGAGAGGAATATGTAATCGAAATCGAGTAAGACCAAGATTGCCATTGCCAAATTTAAAAATACTACCAATTGATTTTCTTATCCTGTATATCCTCGTTTTATATCACATTTGAAATAGATCTCCTTTATCACTACTCCTTCTATGTCGAATTTATTTATATGCTGCCCGGTGCCAGTCGAAAGACAAAAAAAAAAAAAAACCCCTACAAAAAAAAAAAAAAAAAAAAAAAAAAACCCCCCCAAAAAAAAAAAAAAAAAAAAAAAAAACACTGACCACTTGTTCTTCTTGCGGATATAATCCTTCTCGCTGACATTAGCAAGATAGATAACAGGCTTGGCCGTGATCAGAAACAAGGAGTTGATAACCTCGACCTATCGTGATGTATTGAATGAGATCGGTAAGGCATAGAGATGACGGGGATAAAAATGACTGCTCGCAACGAAAATGGGGCCGAGGAAATGGTGCAGGAAAACGCTCCAAGAAAATCACAAACCTCCTTATTGTTCCAGTTACCCTTGCGGACATCCTTCTTCTCCTCAACGACGTAGTTGGTGACCTTCTGGACAATTTCCTAGAGGAAGTCGAGAGCGTGCATGAATGCGTTAGCCTTCATAGTAACGGGGACATACAAGGGGCTACATACCACCCCCCATCTGCTCCGAACCATACGACGGCAACAAGCATTCCCAACATCCCCAACCCCCCCCCCCCCCCCCCCCCCCCCCCCCCCCCTACGCACATACTCCTCCTTCTTGGCCTTATCTCCCGCGCCACCGCCCGCACCAACCCTCACGAGGCCCTTCTTCAGCTCGGCGAGCTGCTTGGTCAAAAACTCCTCGTCCTTGAGCCTTAGCTCCTCGTGAATGATCTCGAGGTCGCGGATGGGGTCGATCTCGCCCTCAACGTGAATCACGTCGGCTTCATCGAAGCCGCGCACCACGTGGAAGATGGCGTCGACGGCTTTCACATGTGAAAGGAAAGCGTTGCCCAAGCCGGCGCCGGTCGCGGCGCCCTTGACAAGGCCGGCGATATCGATGACAGTGAGCTAGTAAGGAGAATTGTAGGGGTTAAGAGTGCGTTGGTTGGCAGATGTGAGTGAATAAATGTCGCGGAACTACTCACATACGCGGGAACCTTGGACGCGGGCTTGTAATGTTCGCAGAGCCAGTCAAAGCGAGCATCGGGAACAGCAACACGTGACTCTTCGGGATCTGCACGTCGAGAGTGTAATCCGAGTCGTGAGAATTCCGAAGCATGTTTACATGGTATCTCTCTTTAGAATAAACGGTATGCACTGTAATTACCAATCGTGCAGAAGGGATAATTTTCGGCGGCGGCGGCGCTGTTGGTGATAGCGTTGAAGAAAGTGGACTTGCTATACGAAGCGGCGCGTATTTCGGAAGAAATAATCAAAGGTGGATGACAAGGCACAATGCGAGCGCGTAAGTTGCGGTTTTCACGTAGATTTTGTCCAAAACACCTTGCAAACCGCTACGTCCATCGACTTACCCAACGTTTGGCAGACCAACAACACCAATTTTCAAGTTATTCGAAGGACGACCTAACAGGATCTTCTCTTCCTTGACGACCTTCTTGGGGGGCATTCTGGCACGAGGTTGAAAGCAGAGGGAAAAGTGTCTGATGAAGGAAGGTAGGGAAGGAGGGGTGGTGAAATAAGAGTGTAGGGAAGGAGGGGTGTAGCAGGAGGAGGGGGTTTTGAGCAGCAAACGGACTATGAGCATCAAAACGTGGGGAGGACACCTCGGCTGCAAGTGGGCATCCCTTATACAGACACGAAAAATAATTTTCAGTGAATCCGAGCACGCTGACGTCACCCTCTCCGGAACCCGGAAAGGCGGAAGGCCCGGAAAGCCCGGAAGGGCCTGTTCCCCGAGCCCCTGACCTGCCAAATAATCACTTTCAATCCACCCCACCATCCGCGATCCGAAAACAAAATGTCACTTCGCGCTTCTATCTCTCGCGTCGCTCCCGCTCTGCGCTCAGCCACTGCCCGCCCCAGCACGCGCATTCTTCCCGTCAAGCATCGTCTCCTGTCGACAACTCCGGTCCGTCGCTTCTCCTCGGAAGCTCCGCCCTCGGGGAAGAAGCAGAGCGGCGGTCCGAGTGTGCCCGCCCTACTTGCCGTCGCGTCCCTGGGCTTTGCGTCTTACTATATACTGGTCCACACCCGGAAAGGACAAGGTATGGTCGTGAGGAGTGTGAGACAGTATGATTTGATAAAAGTGCTTTTTCTCGCATCTGACACCAGTCTCGATTGGCGATACAGATCTCGTCAAGTCCAAGTCGGCGACGGCCGACAAAGTGATTGAGCAAAAGGCAGCAGCGTTTGATCCGAAAGATGTCACTGTGATCTTTGTCTTAGGTGCGTATTCCTAGTTTGCCAACAGATCTTCCCTTGCGCTGGCCACTTCTTATTAGAATTGAAAGGATTTGACATTCAACTCTGCTTCAACACATCATTTGGCTCTTACAGGCGGTCCTGGCGCCGGCAAGGGCACCCAATCCGAATTCCTCCGGCGCGACTACGGCTTCGTCCATCTTTCTGGTATGTTTCCCTCAATCCCTTATCACTATCCCCCTCCCTTCCTATATGCATACATATTCGCTCCTACCGATACTCTTCTTCCGTCCCAAAGCCGGCGACCTCCTCCGCGACGAGCAGAAGCGTCCCAACAGCGAGTATAGCGAGATGATCCAGAACTGCTTAAAGAATGGCCTGATCGTTCCACACAGGGTGACGATCGCGCTGCTCGAGAACGCAATGCGCGAGGCCGTCCAGGCGGGCAAGACACGCTTCCTTATCGACGGGTTTCCGAGGAAGATAGATCAGGCCATTGAGTTCGAGAGCGTGGTGAGTTTTTGAGCCATCGCTTGCGACATCTTGATCATACCTCGTCCTTCCACAAAATCACGTGCCTTCATCCTTGGCCGTCACACCACCTCCTCCCAGGTCGTCCCCTCTCGCTTCGTTCTCTATTTCGAGTGCCCCGAGGAGGAAATGCTGAAACGCCTCTTGAACCGCGGCAAGACCTCGGGCCGGGTCGACGACAACTTGGAGTCCATTAAGAAGCGCTTCCAAACCTTCATCGACACCAGCTACCCCGTGATCGAGGCGTACGAAAAGCAGGGCAAGGTGCACTCGGTAGGTTCTCAGAATTGAAATGAGATAGGAGTTAGGAATAGATATAGATGTGGTAATAATGATCTAAGTTATTGGTTATTGGCTCATTCCGATCATTTCCTTCGCGTCTGGCCCCAGATCTCTTGTGTCAACAGCCCCGACGTTGTCTATGGCAAAGTGAAGAAGATCTTCAACGAACTGTTCAATGAGAATGTGTAGTATGGACCCTTTCATATACGAATCATGATATAGTTAATCGCGGTTATTTTATGACGGGCGGATTTGACAATGTCTATTTATCGTTCATTTGTGGAGTGTCCAATGTGGATCGTCAACATGTGAAAGCGCTGTGCGTCGATTATGAGAACCGCACAAAACCTACCCTCTCTCATTTACCTGCCAGTCAACAGTCAACCACCCACTGTTTAATTCACTTGGCAAATACTCGGATCACTTTTGATTCCCGACCGTTTACACTGGACAATATTGCTTGCTCTGTCCGGAATACCATCCAAGTTTCAGGCTTCACGGAAGGGAGAAATAGTAATCGTGAATGTGCTGCAAGACAAATAACCGCGGCCGACATCCCAAAGTCATTCCCGTCCGAGACTTATAGGTCGCATAACACGCTTGGCTTCACCCCCGGAACACGTTACCACGGCCTTTCACAACCACATTGTCTCATCCTTCCCACTGCAGTAAAATGTCTTTCCATTTCCACGCCGTCGTGCATTACTTTTACATAATTATGTTTTGTGCGCTTACTGGCGTGCGGGTAAGAGCGGACCTTTCCGCCGGCGGATACCGTGACGTATATAAAGAACACAAAGATTTTATCGTCCTTGTCTAAAGGGCTCGTCAGTTGGCTAAGGCATAGGTTGAAAAACAATAGCTCACAATCGTGCGGCAACGTTTTTAATGATGGCAAGAGGATGTGGCAATGTCTGCTGTGATTGTGGTGGAGGAAGGCAAGAAAATATACCTTCTTGTTTATTTTTTCAAAATTAAGAATGTGATATAAGATATTTTAATACTTTTTTAAATAAAAATATTATTATTCCTTTGACCAATTTACAATATAATGAGTATCTCAAGCTTTTCAATTTTTACTTTAGTAATATTATATTTAATTAATTTAAATTTAAAATATTGAGCTAGAGATAATAATTTATATTTAGAATAATATATTTACTATTATTCAGTTTTTCATTATTACTTTTAAATTGTTAACCTGTTTAAATAAATATATAACTAGATTTTATTATTATAAATAATAGTATTTTTTTTATAACTAGTCTTCTTATTATCTTTATTTATTATATATTTATTATAAATATAGTTAATATATTTTTAAAGATTTAATGTCAATATTATTTACAATATTTATATTAAAATTTTAATAAATAAACTATTGTTTAAAATAATTATGACATTTTGATCTTAATTTTTTTTTTTTTTTTTTTTTTTTTTTTTTTTTTTTAATGGACTCATAGTCCTACAGATTTTTATTGGAAGGGAATCTAGACTATATAGGTCAAAACCCTCTCCCATCATCCACCAAACATTATCTCCTCATTAATCTAGACTACTAAATTGTTCAGTAGTTCCACCACTCTAGCTATATCTATTAAATACTAGCTACATTGACTCCTATAATATAGACTAGACTTATTTGCTTACCAGGACTGGATCATCATGAATACATATGAGAGCATACCTTTTTTTTTTTTTTTTTTTTTTTTTTTTTTTTTTTTTTTTTTTTTTTTTTTTTTTTTTTTTTTTTTTAATGGACTCATAGTCTTGCAGATTTTTATTAGAAGGGAACCTAGACTATATAGGCCAAAACCCTCCCCCACCACCTACCGAACAATATCCCTCCATTAACCTAGGCTACTAAATTGTCCAGTAGTCCTACTGCTCCAGCTATGCCTGTCAAACACTGGCTATATCAACCCCCACGACATAGACTAGACTTGTCTGCTCACCAGGGCTAGATCATTGTTTACACATGAGAGCACACCTATATGTCAGATCTAGCAGTGCCAGGACTGAATAAAGAATAGCCCCCCAAACCCCAAAAGAAAGTCTGAGGCAAAGAAAAATCCCCCAACCAACCAACAGAGAGCAAAGTGGATTCAAAGTGGGTAAGTAAAGGACTTACATGCAGCACCTTCCCCAAAGGACTTACATATAGACTAGGGCTAGAAGAGACCCCACTCCCACTCTCTGAGCCTGTGGGCCTCGATCATGTTGCTGTGTCAGCTCCCAGTTCCAGTCGAGTACTGCCAAATGAGGAAGATCTCACTCCCCAAGTCTGCGGGCCTCAATCATATTGCCATATCAGCTCCCGGTTCCAGTTGGGTACAGCCAGGATGCCGGCCCCTGCACCACCCCACCCCCCACCAGCCAATCAAAAGGCCCCACTGAAATATTGTCCACCCCAGCCCCAATGACTGCCTCCAGTCTGGCACCCCACTGGTTCACTGTAATCATCCTTCCTCCTATCTGTGACGGCCATCTCCCCTCCCATCCTGACATCATCTGAAAAACAGTCACCTATGCCAGAACTACACTCGCCGGGAAGCTTGCCAAAGCCAGAGGGCCCCACCATAGATACTGAGGACCTGCAGGTAACCTATGCTAAGTACTTGACACCCAAGGTTGGCTAACTCCCTATGTAGCCTGAGACATACCAAGACAGCACCTTGTTGGTAACAGTAAAAGGAAGAAGATGCTACACCAAAACGGATACACTCCAGATATAGCTGAAGATACCAGAAACTGCAAAAAAGTGGAGAAGACACCGATCTGATACCAATAAAGGAGCAACTCATCACTATTGCCCTCCTCCCACTATGCCCATGCAGGCACAGCAAACCAATCTGAGGTAGAGGGGATAATAATAGAGGAAAGGGGACTTGGAAGATTGCCTACCAAACCTTGTAACCAGTAAGGTAGCGAAGAAAGGGGCATATGAAAGCATACCTATACATTAGATCTAGCAGTGCCAGGACTGAATAAAGAATAGCCTCCTGAATTTCAAAAGAAAATCTGAGGTAAAGAAAAACTCCCTAACTAACCAACAGAAAGTAAAGCAGATTTAAAGTAAGTGAGTAAAGAACTTATATGCAGAACCCTTCCCAAAAGGACTTATATATAAGCTAAGATCAAAAAAGACTCCACTCTCACTCTCTGAGCCTATGAGCTTTGATCATATTATTATGTCAGCTCCTGGTTCTAGTTAGATATAGCCAAATGAGGAAGATTCCACTCCTTAAGCCTGTAGGCCTTGATTGCATTACTATATCAGCTTCTGGTTCTAGTTAGGTATAGTGTAAGGCGGTTGCTTTTTAAGGTAACCGTTACGTAGTTCTGGAAGGGTTTTCTGGAAGTTCTGGATATTCTGGAAGACCGTTTTCTTATGGCCAAGATCAATTTCGTATGGAGTACGTCCTCTATGCTTATTGATTTCGAGATCGGGTTGACGTCTCAACCAAAGTCCTTTTTCGGACTAGTTCTGGATGTTCAGGATTTTCCGTATTTCAGGAAGTTCAAGAAACTAAGACCAGCTTAGTTGAATTGGCGTATCGCTGCAGACAATACCCAATTAGGAAATTTCGTGACGGAGTTAGGAGTAGGACCTAACGGGGAGCAGATTTACTTAAGAGTGGTTTGTGGGTTATTAAACAGGTTTATTCGCTATTCATGATATTGCTATACTAGGAGTAGTTGTGTGAAGGGTGTTGTGGGGAAGTGCTCAGGAGTTGTGTTCGGATTGTTCAGGTCTGAGATTCTGAGGTCTGGGGAAGGGGGTATTTATACTAGTGAGGGGCTATCTGGGCTATGCTAGATATGGGTGTAGCACTAAGTGCTTTGCTGAGTCGGAATGCAGTCACGTAGTACAAGGGTGATCTGACATGTCAAGGGATCGTCTGACTGCTGAGTCAGTTCACAGTCACGTTGTACAAGACTAATCTAACTATACTATGACTGCTGATCTATTTATAGGTTTAGGCGCTGTCTGGGTAGTCTTCGATGACATCACCATCGATG
>RBNI01004293.1:0-14304 GCA_003990745.1 Jimgerdemannia flammicorona | reverse complement strand
TTTTTTTTTTTTTTTTTTTTTTTTTTTTTTATAGTCACTTGGACTCCATTCCTTTATTAATTCCCATCTATCCCATAGAAATACAATGATCCCACCCCCTATCCAATCCCCCTAGGGGGTCTCCCCCTCCCAACTCCTTCCCTATGAAAGACCACTTTGTCTAACACTATTGCCACCCTCCCCCCACTCTGCTCACAGATCCTCATCACCAAACCACAACGTCGGCCCCCCTGAGGACCCTAACCCACCCACCATCCAGTCAGCAGATCTCCCAATAGCTCTTCTCATCTTAACACCTTCTCCTGCAGTCCCAACCGCTGCCCCTCCTCAAATACAAAAAGCCAATGACCCACCAGTCCTACCCATATTGCTAATATCCACCCTACAGTGAACCAACTATCACCCACCCCACCCACAAGCCGAGATCTCAAGTCCTCCCAGTGACCTCCCTCCCCTACCAGCTGATGCCCCACACCCAGTCTATCTCCTATCTCAGCCCAAAAGTCCCCCAAGACCTCACACTCTCCCAGCCAATGTTCCGGCATCTGTACATCACCCCCAGCTCTCCCAACATCATAATACTCCTCACAGTCAAATTGTCCACCATCCACCAAATGCCCCGTATGGAAATTCAACATGACATTCCTCCGCAACATTCTCCACCATACCACCCAGAACTTGGGGGGAAGCCACCTCTGTACCTCTGCACTCCAAGACCAGATATCAGCCCAGTCTCACTCCTCACTGATCTCTGCCACCTGCCAGCCACTTGGCCAAAGATCCTGGCCAAGCCCCTGCTGACACTCTACTCCCTCCCCAATCTCAAACAAAGTAAGTGGAGCACCTCCCAGGAGCAATCTATTCCAATGCCACATATTAGGTCCCCACACTGCCTCCCCCTCATTGCCTTGCCAGTGCAGGCCAATTTGGTGTGTGGCATCAGCCACACCCCACCAAAAGCTCTTAAACCTCAGCCGCCGAATTCCATTCAGCCTCACCAAAGAGAGCAGATCTCTGGAGGACCCCTGAGGAGATGTTCGCATCTCCCACACCTTTTGCATCAGAGGCACCCAACTTCCGCCCTGCAATTTCACAGCTCTTTTCAACCACCAGGCTCACAAGCAGTGCAGCCTCTTGGGAAAGTCCATCAGTCCAAGCCCTCCCCTGACTACCGGCCTTGCAAGAGTATCCCAACTGACCTGAGACCTCCTCCCTGCCCAGATCCAATCTCTAGCCATCTTCATCAGCTTCTTTACTACCCATGCTGGGAAGTCGAGGTGATAAGCCACATACCACAGCTTGGGGAACCAATACACATTCAGAATTGACACTCGCCCTGCTAGAGAGATACAGTGACCTCCCCATCCTCGAAGGGCCTCCCCCCATATGTTCACCCTGCTCTCCCACCACACTCGTGGCAAGACAGAATCATATACAGAGAGGAAGATGCCCAAATACTACACCACCTCACCAGAAGGGACAATTGTTCCAATGATGTCCCCACCCACCAGCCCATTCCCTAGCACCATTATCTCACACTTGTGCCAGTTGAGCTTTGCCCCTGAGTGGGCCTCATACCATTCCACAGTCTCCTGAAGTGCTGCTACATCTGCCACCATCCCAAGTCTAACCACCATATCATCAGCAAAGGCCCCCACCTTTCACACTATACTATATATAGAGAGCCCTGCCACCTTTCTGCGAATCCTATCCATCAAAGGCTCCAGCAAAAGGGCATAAAGAATAGGGAACAGAGGGTCCCCCTGAGGAACTCCTCTTCCCAAGGAAAATGCCCTTCCATAGTGACCATTACATGTCAGAGCTGCCCGACTGCTCTCCAGCAAACTCAATATAGAGGTCCTAAACCTTGGGGGAACCCCAATACAGTCCAATACCTTGCCCAGCCACACCTGCCATACATGGTCATAGGCCTTCTCCTGGTCCAAAAAGACCAACCTTCCATCTAGGCCACAGGTCCGGGCCCCTTCAATCATACCATGAACCCATGCAGTCCCATCTCTTATAAGCCTGCCCCCAACAAAGCCCCGCTGCTCCTCCCCCAGCACGTGTTGGGCAACTCTCTGCAGCCTTGCGACAATCACCTTAGTCACCATCTTCCTGTCCATATCCAGAAGCATGATCGGCCTCTAGTTCTTCCAGTCTTCTCTCCTCCCCTTGTCTTTATACAATAAGGCCACCAGCCTGAGATCTTGCTCTCCCACCCACTCACCGCTCTGAAGGACATGGTCACAGAGAGCAGCCATCTCATCCAAAATTCCAGGGATGTTTACCATCTTCTTCCAGAAGTCCCATGGTAATCTATCCTCCCCAGGCGCTGTCCCTAGTTTAGTTGCTGCCAGGACACTCTGGATCTCATCCCCCTGCACCAGTAAGATCAAGTCACCCAGTCCAGCTATTTGTAGCGGCCCCCACTCTTCTAGTGTATCCGCAATCGCTGCTTCATCAGCACCCCCTTCTCCCTCACTCCACAGGCCCTGCCATCTCTCCTTCAACACCCCCAAGATTTGTTGCATGCCATGTATCATATCCCCATCAGCATCCAGGACCCCATCCCACCGATGTCGCACTCTCCTGGCTTTGAGAAGTCTTGATAAGTATCCAGTAGGCTGCTCACCCTCCTCAAGCCCCTGCCACCGTAGCCTAGCAGCCATGCCCTATATATGAGTCTCCTCCTCTTCCCTCAATATCTGTTGTAGTTCCACAATCTCCAATTTTGCCCTCTCAATCCTCCAATCCTCTACCCCAACAACAGTAAGCAAATTCACCCAATCCATTTGTAGTCTCCTCAGCCTGTTGGAAGTGCACCTTGTGCGCCTCCTCCTCTGCCTCCCAGCCTCTCTACCAGCCTCTCCCCAATAAACCCTTGTAGCCTCTTTCAATCTCATCCAGCGGACAGCCACAGGCAAACCCTCATGCCTCCAAGTAAAAACTTTCACCTGAATGTCCACCACCCACAATTCCCACAACCCCTTCTCAGCCAGCAGGGAGGAGTTAAGGCACTAATGTCTGGGTCCATCTCCACTCCCCCCAAACTGCCCCTGCCCCAAAAGTCTCCAGTGATCAGACCATGGGCACCACTCCACCTCCAATATCTTCCAAACATCCGACCCCCAGCACTTCGCCATCAGAATCCAATCAATCCTTGTGTCCAAGCCATTCACCCAATGTATGTAGACCCTTGCATCACCCCACCTCATTCTACCCATATCCCCCAATGAGCTCAATGTCTCCACCTCTTCCCACACATCCAGACCTCCACTTCTGCCCCCAGCACTCCTCCCTCCATCAGTCCTGTCTAGATGCTGATCTCGAACCATATTAAAATCCCCACCAAGCACATCGACCCCTTCCTCCAAGAGAATACCCTCCTCCAGCAGCTCCCTAATCCATGCAGTCCTCTCCCCCCTAACCACAGGGCAGTAGCAAGAGCCCACCTTCACTGATTCCCACCCTGGCTGATGCCAATCTCCCCAGACCAAGCGATCACCCCAGCTCCTGATTTCCCCCAGTTCGCCTCTACCCTTCCTCACCAAAATCGCTACCTTTCCAAACTAAGCTGTGGCCCCACCCCATTCTCTAGTCCACTCTACCCGATTATCCTCATCCTCACATCGAATATCCTGCAGTAAGAAGAGATCAGCCTTCAATCCCTTGAGCCAAGTAAAAATGTTCTTGCACCTCCCAGAGCCCCTTAACCCATTTACATTCAAAGAGAAAATATTGGTTGTACTGTTCATAAGGAATAATGATATATTGTGGTCCCATCCTCTACAAGTCCACAGTCCGCTCCTCCTGCACCAAGTCCAAGTCATGTTCAGCAGCCCGCTCTCTCTCTCCTGCTTCCTGTGCTGCCAATGCTCCCAGAAGTTCTACCATTGCCCCATCTTCATGCTCCTCAAATTTCTCATGATACTCCTGACAGGCCTCCTGCCAGAGCTGCAAACCATGATGCTCTGCCCAGCAGTAGGCCGCCCGCTCACTGGCAACTACCCCAAGTTCTGCCCTCCTCACCTCATCAACCTCATACCCCTCCTCCTCCAAGAAAATATCCAGAATCTCTACCTTCAGTGCCTCCACCACTCTATCACCACACAGAATCCTTGCCCAATGCTCCTCAGGTATCGCTCGCAAGTCCACTTCTCCCAAGGCTTCTGCAGTGAGATTGTCCATCACCTTGTGCATCCACAACAGGTTCCCCACCTCCTTCCCTCCCGGGGTCCCTGGCCGCCCTGCTTCCAGCATTGTAGTATCAGCTCCTACACTGGCAGCCTCATCCCACTCCTCCTCAGGAACATTCACCAGCTTGTCCTCACCAACTGCCACCACCTGACCCCCTTGCCCCACATCAGAAACCCCAAAGCACACCTGCTGGGCCCCCTGCATCCTCATATCCTCCATCGCCCCTCTCTTCCCAACCAGACCCCTTCTGATAAGTGGGGGGGGGGTGGCATCCAACTCCGGCTCCCACACTTCGAAGGTACCATCAGTGAAAGGGTTCTTGCCCAGCACCCCTCCAGCCCCTGCCTCCTTTGCCTCCACCCCCTCTCCTCCTTTCTCAGCCCAGACACTGGCTTCAGCACCTCCAGACTCCTCAGCTCCAACTGTCGTCTTCTTCACCTCTTCTGACATACTAGCCAACAGCTCTCTCTGCCTCTTGCATCCCTGGGCCCACTCCCACTGCTTCTTATCTATATGGAAATGCTTCCCGCCCACAACCTCCAGATGCGTCGACTCCTCATACAGTTTCCAGGCCTTTGCCCTCCTCTCCACAGCACCACCCAACTCCTCCAGCGCCTCCAACAAGTCCTCCTCCTCCTCTTCACTTCCTTTCACCCTCACCACCTTGCAGACAAAGGCCCCCCACATCAGCACCGAGGGCCAGTCACTCGCCTTCTCCGTGGCCTCCTTTCCCGCCAGTCGAATCCTGACATCCATGTCTTCCATCCTGATTGCAGTCCCCTCCCACACCTGAAAGCCAATGTCCACTATATCACTATACTCAATCATCACCTCCTCCACCCTCTTCCTTGTCTCCTCCTTAGTCACTGTGGGCACCCCCTTCACCAGAAGCTGCACCACCCTGGGGTCCCATCGCAAGCACCGCACCATGGGGACCACCACCTCCCCAACCACGACTCCAGTCTTCAGCATCTCATCTAGTAGACCCACCTCCTCAAAGCCCACCTCGACCCCCTCCAGACTCTTCAAAAACTTCACCAAAGCCGCCCCAGCCACCTGCTTCGAAACAAGCCCCAGAACCATCCTCACTGTCACCACCAAGCCCCGGAAGCACAAGGTCACCACAAACTCCGAGATCGACTTCTTGAATAATGGGGCCACTGCCAGCCCCGTTACACCATCTGCCAGGTCCCCCTTTCACATCGGGAACCCCTGCCCCACCTGGTCATCAGCTGTCACATCTCTTTTTTTTTCCAGATTCACTGTCACACCACCATCAGCAGTCCCACCCCTACCCCCAGCAGTCTCTCCACTTCCCCCATCTCCCACCAGTGAAGGCCCAGCTCCCCCAGCATCCTCAGCCTTCTGCTTCCCCTTCCCTCCAGCCTGATCCCTGCAGGCTCCCATTGGCCAACCCCCAGTTCTCAGCATATCTGCAAAGCTCTGCCCTTGCTGCCCTCCAGCCCCCCCACCAGTGCCGCCGCCACTACCCAAGCTGCCCGATCCACTTGAGCCACTGAAAGACCCCATCTTCAGCCCATATCTCCTCCCAACATGCTGCCAGTCGAAAGCCCCAGGTCTACCTGACCTGGTATGCACCTCGGCTTACTTGCTGCTTGACATCTTCTTAGTATCTTTCTCCAATAAATGACTTGAAAGTGTGATATGAAAGTGTGTATAACGTGAATTGTAGTGGAGAAAGATATCGATATCTAGATTTTATCAATGACATTAAGAATATTATTCAAGAAATCAGAATGGTTGAGTTATAAATCTATTCTGATAATAAATACTATTTGTTTATCATTTTTCTTATAAAATACTAAAGACTCCAGTTGGGTACAAATCTTTAAACTATCTTGAGTATCTGAGTTATAATGGTAATATTTTCTCTATATTATCTGGATAGCCATACTTATCAGTCTTGAACTAAGTCTCAAATTTCCATATATTTTATAAACTAAATTACTAAGAATATAGATAGTGTGACAAACCAAAACATACCACTTGAATTATAACTTAGTTAGATGACATGAACACATAGCATAGTAACCAGATACCTGTAGAAAACTGTATAAATAGCCAGACTATTAGATAAGATATACTTGTACTGAACCAGCACACCTACTATAGATAGTAATCTATAATTAGCAATATAGTAACCAGATAGCAACTACAATATATAAAATACCCCAGAGATAAGAGTGAATAAACCTCAGTCTGAATTTAAAGCAAAAGACAAGTCTGCCTATTCTACTTCGAGGGATATGCCTGCCAAAAGCTACTTGATCCAGGAAGGATTGCAATACTTAGGAGAAATGCCCACTCTACAGCCACTACTAGGAGATTGTGAGCTTTGCCATTTTTACTCTAGTCTACTTTCTGATATAAAGCCTTAGTTCACTTACCAGATAAGCCTGAAGATTTGCTGCCAAAGTTCAAGGAAGAACTTCACTGTCTTTTGAAGAGAAACTCACATTCTTAGAGAGCCTCAAGAAAACTTGCCATAAGCCAGTCTTCTGATGCAACTTTGTAGTAAAGCCAGTTTATGATATAACCCCATGCAAATGAAGCCAGTCTTTGATATGACTTGCCAAGAACCTAAGTTATTAAGTTATCTACCATCAGTTATTATTCTCAGAGAGTCTACCAATTCAAAAAGAATCTGCAACATCTGAGTTATCTGAATTACCTAAATTATCTACATCATCCAAGTTATTCATCTGTTCTCAGTAAGCTAATTCAAAAGAATCTACTATCAGTACTATTTCCAGTGAGCTGATTCAGAAGAATCTGCAACATTTAAGAAGCCTGCTAATTTAGGAGAACCTGTACCAAATTAAGTTATTTGCCAAATTGCCAGAACATCATATATAAGGAATCTACTATGCTATACAAGACCATCATGCAGAAATTACATAGTTTTAGAGATCATTACCACTCAATAAGGAAACTGCTAAATTGCCAGAGATCATCATACTATATAGAAATTATCCACCACTCAGGAAGAAGACTGCTTATACCACATATCTATAAATTGCCACTATACTCAAAGAACTATCTCAATAAGAAAATCAACATACAAATCAACCATTGTATCTAGACTTGACTATTATACCACTAAACACTAACAAGGATACCAGAATCTTAGAACATTTTATTACTTTTGACAAAGTAACTGAGGGCTCAAGCCAAACTACACCAACCCCCCCCCCAATCTTGTAATTTGCCTCTATTGAGCCAGGCACATTATATTTGAGGGCTCAACTGGGAAGATTTCAAATCAATATGACTTTTCAACTCATAAGAACTCATAGTCAAACTGGATACATTTGATACAATACCAATCTCTACCACTACAGGAGAACTAGTCATCACCAGCATTTAGACAGAAAGAGAAGTAATCACCTCAAGACTTACCAACTATCCAGTATCAGAAGGATCTTAACCAGAAGCCAACATAGCCTAAAATTCTCAATCAGATCAACTAGATAACACAGGAGGCCCTGTTGGAGACTTTGAAGAACTTACCCAAGAACTAGAAGATCTTATTGCATAAGTCTGAAACCCTGCAGCCAGACACTCCACAGTAGTTCTGCCAATCTCACCCATTGAATCTTTACCACCAGCTCTTGTAGAACTAAGAGCAGCTCCTTCAAGAATACCTAGGCTCATTCTACTTTGTCCAAGGTCCAGAACACCATCCTCAAGATACCCAAGCACTCCCATTTCTAGTGACAGTTCAGAAAGTGAATTAGAGTCAGAATCTGAATCAGAATCCAGACCAGAATCAGAACTAGAAGAAAGTGATGATGAAATGGCCACCTTATTACCAACCTTTATAGGATATCCAGAGGAAGACCCTAGAGAATTCTTTAATGGAATTGAAGAAATTGCAGCCCTGAGGAATCTCTCAGATGAAAGAAAAATTGCCATCTACAAGGCCCAGCTCAGAGAACCAGCCAGAGGAATTTTCCACCAAACAGCAAATGATCCAAATTTAGAACTAGTAGCAGAAATATAAGCAGCAGCATCTTATCAGCTAGAATATGTAGCTATGGTCTACTGGCTTATCAAAAAATATACAGGAAATAAAACCTGCTATAAGGCTCAAGAGTTCATTATGGAAATAAAGATGAATCTTAGAGAATCACCCAGAGCATTCTTTATAAGAATTCAGAAGAGAATACATACAGCTGGGTTCAATGCCACCAACCAAGACATCATAGGTCCAATGATCTTTATGAATAGAATTCCCCTGAACATTGCCCAGCATGTCTACACTCTAGGCATCAGAAGGTCTGAAGAGCAAGTAGATGTAGCACAAGAATTCTTTGATGTCAGACAAGAAATGACCATGACAAGAAGGATGATAAAGAAGATATCCTCAGCAGCTCTCTCTGGTAACATTCAGGTGACACAAACTTCAGACAACACTTTTGACAATATCTTCAAGTATTGGTAATATCAATATGGTGAGCAACATGCATTCTGGTGAGCATACTGGGCAGGGGGGCCCCAGTGCCTTTGACTGGCAACATGTGGGGGGGGGTCAAGATGCTGGTATTGGTATGCCGAGTGCTTCGATGAGGGGACGTGGGGCCAGGAGTGGTGGCAGAGGAGGTGTAAGGCCGCATAGAGGAGAGAGGATGACCTTCATGGATAAAGTCAGGATGGGAAAGCAGGCAATGGGGCTAGATGGCTGGCTGGAGCTGGGGAAGGCATCTGCTACCACGAGTGGCAAGGAGGCCTCTCTACTGGGGGGTCAGCATAGTGGGGCTAGAGGTGTAGTGGCTGAGGCGGTGACTGCTGATGGCAGTGTGATGGGCAATCTGGAAAAAAATACAGATGTGACAGCTGATGGGGGACCTGGACAGGGAGCGGTGCAAGACCTGGGGACCTGGCTGATAGTGTGATGGGCCTTGTGGTGGCCCTGTTACTCAAAAAATCTAGATCGGAATTCACCATCACACTGTGCTTCTGTGGCTTGGCAGTGATGGCGAAGATGGTGCTGGGGCTGCTGACTAGTGAGGTGAAGGGTGTGGCCTCAGTTAAGTTCTTGAAGAAGCTGGAGGCAGTTAAGGTGGGGTTTGAAGAGGAGGGTTTGCTACTGGAGGCAGTGGAGAAGGGTGTGGTAGTTGGAGGGATTTTGGTGCCAATGGCAAGGTATATGCAGTAGAATCCCCAAGTGGTTCATCTGGTGATTGCAGATTTGTCGACAGTGAAGAAGGAGGAGGCGAGGAAGCTGGTCACAGATGTGGTGAAGGAGTATGGTGAGGTGGTCAACATTGGGTTCAGGGTATGGGAGGGGACTGAGCTCAGGACAGGAGATGTGGATGTCCGGTTGAGGCTATTGAGATGGAGAATACCAGGAAGGCTAGGGACTGGCTGGTGGCGCTGAAGTGGGACCCAGTGGAGTGCAAGGTATCGAGGGTGAAAGGGTCAGAGGAAGACAAGAAGGACCTGCTGGAGGTACTTGAGGACCTAGCGGGGACTGTAGAGAGGAGGCGAAGGGCTTGGAGGGCCTATGAGATGAGGATGGTAGTAGAGGTAATTGAGGGCAAGAAGGTGCAAATGGACAAGGTGCTCTGGGAGAAGGCAAAGGGGAGACAGCTGCAGAAGGATTTGCTGGCCAGTTTGGATGGGGGTCAGAAGGCAGGGGCTATGGAGGAGGGTGCTGGAGCAAGTGCTAGCATTTGGGCAGAGGCTGGACAGCAAGGAGGGAAGACAAAGGAGAGTGGGGGACAGGGGCCGGAGGAGGTAGTAGTGGATATAGCAATGGCAGATGAAAATCAGATTCAGTATGGTGTTCCCGAGGTGGGAGAGGGGGAGTTGGAGGATGTATCAGAGGATGGTTGGGATGAGTTGGTGTGAACTGAGGAGAGGAAGGAGAGAGAGGCAGATTTGACACAGGCAGCGGAGGTAGTTGGGGGGAAGAAGTGGCTGTTGAGGGCGCTGCAAAATGTGGCAGCTGAGAAACTGAGAGAGATTGATTTCTGGGTGATCAGTGAGGACTTCTGGGGGCGAGTGCTGCAAGGGGAGGAGGTTGTGAGGAAGTTGAGAGATGAGATGATGGTAGCTCTTCTGGAGGCGGAGGAGTATGAGGTTACTGAGGCAAGGGAGGCAACACTCTTGGGTATTGCCAACAAAAGGGCAGCTTATCTGTGGGGGCCGTGGAAGGGACTGGCAAAGTGGCAGGTGGTGTGTGAGGAGCACCAGACATCAATAGAGATGGTGGATGGTGAGGAATATGTGGAATTGTTGGCAGCTCTGGATGAGCAGCAAAATGTGGAAGATGAGATTGCAGCAGAACATAACCTGGATCTGGCTGGAGAGGAAGTGAGCATGGAATTGTAGATGTAGAGATATTAATACTCTCAAATACTTCACTATGAATAGTACAACTAACATTTTTTCTATAAACATCAATGGGCTTAGGGGCTGGGAGGAGACATATGATTTTTGGATGGCTGAAGAAACTGGAGGCAGATCTCTTCTTACTTCAAGATATATGGTGTGAGGGGGAGGAAGATGGCCTGGAATGGACAAGAGAGTGGGGTGGGGTGGCAGTTTGGCAGGGTAAAGTGGGAATCCTAGTTAGGAAAGGGAAAGGGGACATTGCAGACACTGGATATTGAGGTAGTAGATTAGTATGGGGGATATGGTGGAGGCCTAGATGGAACTCAATTGTGGTGGGATCTTGTTATTGCCTGGCAGGGGACCCGAGTGGTATGGATTGGAGATCTGCGGGATTTTGGGCTCTTGGTTGAGGCTGGGGTGGATTGTCTGGGGAGTGATTTTAATATGGTATGGAAGAGTAGGCTGGACAGAACTAATGGGAGATGGGGTATGGCAGGAAGGAGTGGGGGATTAGAGGACTGAGAAGAGGTGGAGAGACTCAGCTCACTGGTAGATGCCATGCAACTTCAGGATGGGGATCAACGTCTATATACTCACTGGATGGGAGGACTTGGTACTAGGATTGATTGGATTCTAATGGCTGAGTGTTGGGGTAATATAGTGTAGGAGATGATGGAGGTTGAGTGGTACCCTTGGTCAGATCACTGGGGTATTCGGGGAGGCAGGAGGTTTGGAGGGAGCAGAGAGGGGCCAGGACATTGACATCTGAACTCTTCGCTGCTGGATGAGATGGACCTATGGAATGCATGGGTAGTGGTGGTATGATCCAAGGTTAATAATTGGAGGGGAGCTGGGATGAGGATTGGAGATAGGTGGCATAGACTAAAATCTGAAGCTCAGAGGTACTGGGGAGAAGTGGGGAAGGAGCGAGGTGCTCAGCAGAGGAGACAAGTCTGATGGGCATCTAGGAGACTAGAAAGACTACTTCTGAATTGGGCTGGGCTACTGGAGGAGGAGGAGGTATTGGACTGGAAGGCTAAGCGGGCTAAGCTGGAAGTGGTGGAGCTGCAGGATTTGTTGAGGAAGGAGGAAGCAGTACAGGCCCAGACCATGGTGGCAAGGCTATGGTGGCAGGGATTAGAAGAAGGAGAAAGGCCCACAAGGTTTTTGTCCCGACTTCTTCATACTAGGGGAGCAAGACACTGATGAGAAGAAGTCCTTAATGAGGAGAGAGAGATGGTATTAGATGTGCAGAGGATTCTTGGCCAGCTGAGTGCCTGCTGGAGTAACCTATGGAGTGAAGAGGAGGGAGGGGAGGTGGTACAGGACATTGAGTGGCATCTGGAAGAGTGGCACCCAAACCCTGCAGCAGGGTTGGGAGATCTTGGCCAACTGGTTGTGGGAGAGGAGATCCTTCGAGTTCTGGCATCAACAACCCTGGGTACAGCACCTGGGGAGGATGGTTTGCCTTGGAACTTTTGGAAATGTATGGCATCAGTAGAGAAGGCTCTGGAGGAGATGTTGCTGATGTGTGATGTGGTCATCAGTACTGGGGAGTAGATTGGAGGGCAGCAGTTGGGGCTGGTGTCTCTGTTGTACAAGGACAAAGGGTGTAAGGAGGACTGGAAGAACTGGAGGCCAATTATGCTGCTGGATATGGACCACAAGCTGGTCACCAAAATCCTGGTGGCGAGGCTGCAGGGTGTGGCTCAATAGGTGCTAGAGAAGGAGCAGCGAGACTTTGTGGGGGGCCAACTGATCCAGGATGATATGGCATGGGTTCATAGTGTCATTGAAGATACTCAGGCTACAGGTGTGGATGGCTGCTTGGTCTTCCTGGACCAGGAGAAGGCCTATGATAGGGTCCAGAGAGTATGGTTAGAGAAGGTACTAGAGTGCATTGGGTTACCAGTGGGCATTTGTCGGTCGCTCATTGGATTACTGGAAGGGAGTAGGGCTGCAATTCTGGTGAATGGACACAGGGGGGCTTCTTTCCCCTTGGGAAGGGGGGTGCCTCAGGGGGATCCACTGTCACCTATCCTTTATGCCTTCACCCTGGAGCCTTTGTTGGATTGGATCCAGCACAGAGTTGGTGGACTGAATATTTTGGACATCAATTGGAAGGTGGGGGTATTTGCAGATGATATGGTAGTTGGGTTGGGCTCAGTGGCAGATGTGGCTATGCTCAAGGAGACAGTTGAGTGGTATGAGAGGTATTCTGGGGCGAAACTCAACTGGCACAAGTGTGAGACGATGGTACTTGGGGAAGAAGTCATAGGTGGAGACATCATTGGAACAATTGTCCTGGCTGGAGGAGTGGTACAGTACTTGGGTATCTATTTCTCAGTATATGGCTCTTTACTTCCCAAGGTGTGGTGGGAGTGTAAGCTGGTAGAATGGAGGAAAGTACTGATGAGTTGGGGTGGTAGACAGGTGTTGCTGGCAGGAAGGGTAACTGTTCTGAATATGTACTGGATGCCGAAGCTTTGGTATCTGGGTTACCATTTGGACTTCCCTAAGTGGGTGGTTAAAAAGCTTCTCAAGTTGGCCTGCTCTTGGCTCTGGACTGGATGCTAGAGTCAGATTGGTTGGGAGGTACTAGCATTTCCTGTAGATTGTGGAGGACTTGGCCTGGTGGACTTTCCCAAGAGGCTACTCTGTTTGGGGGTGTGGTGGATGAAGAGGGTCAGTGAGTTGAGAGGAGGAGAATGGGTGCCTCTTATGCAGCATTTGTGGGAGGCAAGGGTGTCACCAAGGGGTGGCTCGGGTGATTTACTGTCCTTGGTGGCCTTGGATGGTAGCCAGAGGATGAGATACAAAGGATTCTGATTGGGAGTGGTAGATGGGGCCCATCGTATTGGGATCCGTTGGCAAGGTACTGAAGGGGATGAGGACTAGGGTCTGGCAATGTGGAGGTGGGACAGGCTCTTGTTGGGAGGGAATCTGGTTGAGGACTTCCACTTAGAGGAGGGCATGGAGTGCCTTAGGGGTCTGGGGCAGGACCTTTGGCCGGAGACCTGGCAGGGGGCTGGGATTGAGGAGAGATGGGACTGGGCAAGTGTCTGGTCATGGATTAAGGTTGTGTCGAGGTGGCTCCTGCCAAAACTCTGGGTAGCATGGTGGAGGTTATTGTATCAAAATGTGATGCTAAACTTTAGGGCAGGCCATCTGGTGGATGGAGGGGTCTTTGATTGTGAGGAGTGTTATAATGTAGAGCAAGAGGGAGAGGTGGTGCAGACTCCTGAACATTGGCTGGAGGAGTGTGAGAGTATGGCAAACTTTTGGAAGGTAGTTGGGGAGAGATTGGGAGTATCAGCCCTGACCCTGAGGTGGGTGGGTGGTGGGTGGCATTGCAGTCAAGGCTGGTGGGGGGGGTGGAGAATGAGTGGCTGATGGTTGGTTGGGCCATTGCGATATGGGTGGGGCTCGCGGAATACTGGCAGAGCATCTTTGAGGTGGGCCCCCAGCAGCTGGTGAGACTGAGGGTAGTGAGGTGGGAGGAGCTGATGCTCGAGCTCTTCAAGATATGGTGGATTGGTTGGGGTCCCAAGGGGGGGGAACGTAAGGGACTAGTAAGGAGGATTGTAGCAAAGAGTAGTGGAAGAGTTATAGTGAAGGTAGATGGGGTGTTATTTGTAGGAACTAGGGAGGAGGGGGGTTCCTGTGGGATAGGTTGAGGGCTTAGGCTGTATCAATATTACTATAGATACTGGTTAATAAAGGGAGTCCAAGTGACTATAAAAA
>RBNI01004292.1:0-14307 GCA_003990745.1 Jimgerdemannia flammicorona | reverse complement strand
AAAAAAAAAAAAACAAGATCCTCAAGAGAATTCTAGTGAAGATCTCAGAGACATATGAGATTTGGGATAATTATCTCCCAACCACCCTCTCTGTCCTATGAGATACATATATGGTCACAGAGCACACACTTTACCCCAAGAGAGCTGCTCTTCAGAGAAGAAGATTTTAATGAAACCTCAGCCACAAATCTAGACCTAACTTGGAGATGGGTTGATGCAGAAATCTGGAGGCTACACCAAATCAGGAAGAAGGCTGAAGATTACATTATCAAGTCACAAGCACTGACAAGAAAGAATACAGAAAAGAATTACAAGACCCTAGAACCCATCTGAATCAGAGAAAAGGTCCTACTATATTGAAATATGATAGAAGCCTCATGGTCATGAAAACTGGAGCCCAAATGGGAAGGACCCTTCTATGTACAAGATATCAAGGGAACTACCTTCTGGCTTAGAAAAATCTCAGGGACCATACTGTCTACCATGGTACATAGGAACAGACTCAAGAAGTACCACGAACCTATACAAGAGAAGTAAAACATGATGACTGCCCACAAGGTTCTAGTCCATGAATTGTAACAGTATGTCCCATGACCAGCAGGCTATCTGTCTGGACTATTCTCTAAGGGATATAGTACCAGCAACTACTCATCTGTGAGACTTTTGAAGCCAGAGGAGTTCAAATCATCAACTGATTGGGCAAGATCAGAATCAGGCCCTTGCTCTATATAAAGGCAGTGACCCTTCACCATCATGCCAAAATACAAAGCAAAGATGTCAGCCCATAAATACCACTTTTCGACTCCTTGCCAGAGGTTATGGGATCAGCAAATTTTTCAAGACTGGACCAATGAATAAGGATGCTCGAGAAGATCCTTATTCAGGAGAAAGATGAAATGGTGACCCCAGAATGATGACATCAGTATAGGAGACAGTCTTTCTATGCAAGCCACCAAATTGAAGCACAAGAAGATCATACAGCATACAAGATGAGCAATGATGACCAACTGTAAGTCATTGTGACCACAGTATAAGTATCTTGAGGAATATAAAAGAAGGATCAAGGAACCACAGTAATAGCAGCCAACAAGACCCACTAATCCCAAAATAGCTCAAGACTTACTACAAACAAAATACCTGCTGCCCACCAAACCTCAAGGTCAAGGAACCACCAAGGTATCTCAGTTGAAGAAAGGATGTTCCAAGACATCAGAGAGCCATGAGGACCCACTCAAGAAGGACTCCTAGTGTCAACCTGAGTACTGGTGACCCTTATCACTATATTCTCTACCACTATGAAATAGAAACAAGGATCACCATTGCTACCAAATGCCTCCAAATGTGGCAGGAGTACAAAATAGGAAACCTCCTCTGCCAGGAGTTCCCACAGGCCAGCTCTCAAGAGTTACAAGATGCTACCTCATGGATATACATGAGGCAAGGATGGCTAAGAAGATCCATCAGATCTTCAGGCATGCACTCTGGTTGATCCCCAAATTGGGGTATATTAGAGTCTCCGATTTTAGAGACCTGTCATCCCACTGCATCAATGCACTAGAAGCCAGGGTGGCTACAGAAGCCCAGTCCACTATCGCCCTCAATAGTGATGAAGTAGAAGACTTCTGGCATCCCATTTCAGGACAATCCAGACCAATTCCTACAAGGGTTGATCTCAGTATTCCAAGGCCCAAGCATCTAGGTTAGATCTCCCTAAGACTCCACATTTGTCCCCTATTTTGTAGAAGAGAACCTCATAGACTGGAGAGCTCCAGATCTCCTTGTTCCCGCCACCACCTAATGTGATGACATCATCGGCAATGATATCAATCTACATAACTTTGATATATGCAAAATGCATGACCTACATATATGACAAATTCGCAGACCTCATCTTCTTCGAAGATATCCTGACCTCTGATGATGAAGATGAAGCCCCCATAGTCCTGAACATTCTGCTCTAAGTCCCTTGGTTATACTGAATAATGTCAGCACTGGCATTCTGAGGTGATACAAAATTGTTCCAGCACTGGTATTTGATGTAATACTGAATAATGCCAGCACTAGTATTCTGATGTAACACTGAATTATACTAGCATCCTGAACCTGTATAACCATCAGTGCCAATCCTGGAACTTAGTAGTTTTTCCTGTCCTGATATTTTATTTTAGTTATTGAAATTTATATTTAGCTTTATATCTTAGCAACCATTGAATTATATTTTGTATAAATACCCCTCTTATTTCCTCTGAAATAAAGTCAGTTTCAGTTCACTTATACACAATCCCTTGCAAGCAATCTAAGAGATAACAAGATAGTTAAAGATAAGAAGTTTGAGGACTATAAGACCTTAGGAAGACACTCCAATAAGAACTTACTTATAACAAACTTGAGTTAGTCTAAGAGATATACCTTGAAGAGAATCTGGCATATTTGAAGAACTCAGTGATCACTATGTAACAATAGTAAGGAGGAATTTAAAACCTTTTGTACAAGACTTGAGTCACTCCTGAACACCATTGGCCTAAGATATATTGCTAATGATGAAGCATGGAATAGTACAAGAGTAGACCATTTATTTGATATACTACAAGAATGGCTCATAAGAAAGATCCAGGAATGAGGATACCTAGTTGGATGTAATTACCAACAATAGTGCCTGGTAAGAATCAAGATAATGGTCAAGTGAATTCTAATAGCTTGACCAATTCCGCCTCAAAATCAATTCAATAATAAGGAAAAATCTTAGATCAAGAAAGAAGAAACTAAGTATGAAGCATCTTGAGCTCCCTCCACATCCACCTCTTGGATACTCCAAAATTCTGAATATACTCAACTGAGTATCTTTAAGAAACTCACTGAACATAAAAGAAATAAACTCCAAAGAAGTGGAGCATACTTCTACTGCTGGAAGACAAGACATATGTCCAGTGCCTACTCTAACTGAAATCCCCAAAAAACAATATGAGCTACTGTTACTACTCTGCATCACCTCAAAAATCTGACTATCAAGACACTAGACTTTGTTAAGTTAAGGATAACAGCTATGACCCCAACTAAAGAAAGCAAAAAATCAGCCAGATATGACCTATATATAACTGAAGAAACTACAGTTCCAACTGAGAAGTCAAGCAAGTCTATATAGGAATTAGTATTCAAATTCCTGAAGGATATATTGAAAGGATATACTATTGCAGTAGTCTAGCATTAAAAGAACTCTCAGTAGAAGGAGAAGTCATTGATAAAGATTATATAAATAAAATCATTATCCTTATCTGAAACCATAGTTAGATACTATTCAAGATCCCTATTAGATACTGTATTGCTTATATCCTATTTGAGAAAATTGAATCAATCCTGATAGTCAAGGAAGTTTCCTAACTACTACTTACCATCTGAGGATCCAAAGAATTTGGCTTCAAACAAAGCTTCAGCTTAACCTATCACAAATAAGAAAAAATAATTTTATAAGAAAATTGAAGATAGATTTATACCAAGTGGCTGATACTTCTATAGTATTGAAATGTACTCTTCCCAAATAATTGATGATGGCTTCTCTTATGTATATCAATGAACTGGCCCAATGGAGAGCCAACAGAAGAAACCTCCTATAACTAAAATTACTACTATTGGATCAGACAAACTGCTTACTCTCCAAGCTTTTATTAATTGAGCTCCTATTAAGATCATGGTAGACAGTAGTGTCTCAGATAATTTTATCAATGAAGAAACAGCTAACAGACTTAAAGTCCTGACCTCTCCAGTACAACAAACTCAAGCAGTTGCTATAGCTAATAGAATCTTATATATCATTAGCAAGGAAGTCTGCAACCTATCCTTCAGAATTGGTGACTATTGAGTATATATTACTCTCTAAATTATACCACTTCCTGATAATAAGAATATCCTTGAGACACTATGGTCAAAATAAAAGAATCCTATGATCAATTAGATAAACTATTCTCTGACCATTAAGAAGGAATGCTACAATTTCAAACTGTAAGATAAAAGAGACTGACTCAGTTCTATTGATCTAGGCCCAAAGATCACTTATATAAATAAACTACAACTTAAGAAATTAGTCCAGAAATGCTCTCTCTTTGCTATCTCTATATAACTATCTAAAGGAGAACCTGAGAATCTTAAGGAAGACTTTTCCAAAGTTAATAGTTATATTAGACTCTTACTCCAGAAATTCTGAGATATATTTCCAAAGAAATATCCAAAAGGTCTACCACCTAACCAAGCAGTTGGCCATACAATTAAAACTATAACAGATGCTAAGCCAGCTTTCAAGTCAATCTATTATATGTCTTTTAGAGAAATCAATACACTTAAGAAGAAAATCAATGAACTCTTAGAATAAGAATTCATTAGATTTAGTATATCACTATATAGTACATCAGTCTTCTTTGTCATCAAGAAAGGAGATGACCTATGAATATGTATTAACGATCAAGATCTCAATGAGCAGACCATCAAGAACTATTGCCCACTATCTCAAATTGATGAAATATTTGATAGGCTTATCAACTCACAATTTATAAAGTCTTTGATCAATGAAATAGCTATTGATAAATTGCTATAAAAGAAGAAGACATCTACAAAACTGCCTTCTGAACTCATTATGAACATTTTGAATTTATAATTATACCCTTTAGCTTAACCAATGCTCTAGCAATCATCTAAACTCTGATGAATACTATCCTATACTCATACTTAGATAAATTTGTTATTGTTTATATTGACAATATCTTAGTCTTCAACAAAACTCTAGAGGAACATCTGGAATATCTTAAACTAGTACTACTGAAGCTTTGAGAAAACTGATACTTTGTGAAACTCAGTAAATATGAGTTCCTTCTGAAGGAAATTTAATTTCTTAGATATATCATTACTCTTAATGAAATCAAAGTAGATCTCAGCAAAATCTCTATAATTAAGAAATGGCCCAGACCCAAGAAGCTAAAAGACCTTCAGTCTTTTCTAGGATTAGTAAACTATTATAGATAATTTGTTACAAACTTTGCTAAAATCACTACTGCTCTTACCAAACTGACCAAGTATGGTAAAAAGAAAGGACAGCCCTGGACCACAAAGTAAGAAAAAGACTTCAACAATTTTATTAAATAGGGACCTGAATAAGATACAATCTTTTAAGCTCTGAAAGATGCACTAATAACCACTCCAGTACTTTAAGTGGCAAATCCTACTCTATAATATAAAGTTATCACTGACACCTCTGACCTAGCTCTTGGAGCAGTACTCATACAAGAAGGACACCCTGTGGTCTATTTTTCTCACAAGTTCAATGATGCTGAAATCAACTATACTATCCATAAGAAGGAAGTGTTAGCTATTGTAGATACTCTGATCAAATGACACCCATATCTTAAAGGTGTACACTTTACTATATTAATAGACTATAAGTTAGTAATAAATATTAAGACCCAGGCTACTCTTTTCCAAAAATAAGTCAGATAGATGAAAGTCCTCACCAATTTTGACTATGAAATCCAATGCCATCCTAGTAAGGAAAATATCATTGCTGAAGTAATCTCAAGACCACTAATCAAAGAAGTCATATAAACTCTCACCTTAGTTACCAACTCTATCATAGAATAAATTATTGTAGCATATACTGATGATAAAGAAGCTCAAGCACTCCAAGGTATTCTGAGCAATGATGATATTGATAAGTACTCCCAGTATCATCAATACCAATTAAAGGAAAACACTATTTATATATCATAAGAATAGATTATATATTCCTAACAATTGAGACCTCTGAAGGATTATCCTATTTTAATGTCATAATGTCCTTATAGCTAGATATTTTGGATTTGACAAATGCTATAAAGTTATTTTCTAAAATTTCTATTGACTCCAAATGATAGACAGTTAATTACTTTCTGTAATATCTGCTAATACAATAAGTCCTCAACTCTAGAAAACCCTGAATTACTCTACTCTATTCCAGTATCTTCTGCTAATTGAGAATAAATCTTGATAAACTTCATTGTATAACTACCCTGAACCAAGAATGAAAAGATGTAATTATTGTCTTTATAGACTATTTTAGCAAACAAGCCTACTTTAAACCTACTGCTATAACTGTAACAGTATCTCAAATTGCTATACTCTTATTTGACAATATCTTCTGCTATTATAGTCTTCCTAAAATCATAATGAGTAACTAAGATCTGAAATTTATTAGCTATTTTTAAAAAGCTCTACATGCATATCTCAGAACAAAACTAGCAATATTTATAGCTTTTTACTCTGAAACTGATGACCAGACTGAAAGGATGAACTGAACTCTAAAATAAATACTAAGGAACTATGTTTCCTAAAGATAAGATGATTGGTATAAATACCTTACCATAGTTGATTTTGCCTACAACAATAGTAAAATAAGCTTCTCTTAGAATGACCCCATTCTTTACCAATATAGGACAAAAACCAAAAACTCTCATGATACTTATCAGAACCACTGATAAATCCTCTACTGATTAAGACATTGAAGAATTCATAATCTAAATATATAACTTAAGTCAGATTATAATTGAAAATTTATCCTAAGCTCAAGAGTAACAATTACAGTATATTAACCAGCACTACTAAGAAGAAACTTTTGACATCATAGAAAAGGTTCAACTAGATATCTGAGGATACCATATTGATAATCTCAAACACAGACTCTTTATAAAGCTGAATAGTAAGTTTATTAGACCATTTGAAGTCATATGAGTCTCTCCAACTTCCTACAAATTAGTACTATCTGATACCATCAGGATCTACTCAGTCTGTAATATTCAACTACTTAAGTAATATAATGGAAATGATGAGAAACTATTTCCAAATTAAACTACAAAACCACTAATATCTATTATTATTAATAACTAAAAAGAATATAAAGTTGAAAAAATATATCCACAAGAACCACTCAGAATACCTTATTAAATAGAAAGAATATCTGATCTATAATACTATATAGGAACCCAAAATAAACCTCTATAATACTACTGACTTAGTTCAAGAATATGACCTCTTGAATAACTAGTCCAAATACTCTAATACTTATTATTCTCATACTATATATATCCCTCCTAAATATTGTTAAAAGCACTCTTTTAATTATTACATATAAAATCAAGAACTCAGCAAGTCAAGATAAAAAATAAATATCAACCCTTTAGAGAAAATAACAAAACTAAAAGATAGTCTATTCTCTATATATCATTGATGGAAAATGAGATATAGACATTTAAGAAGATTTTTTAGAGGAAATTCTCTAGTAGTGAATAATGTCAGAATCACTTCTAGTGCATAGCATTGAACACATAATTCTTTAATATATAAATTCAATATATTAGAGAACTGTACTACAAGTATACCACTTTCTGAAAAATGAATATTACTGGACTTTTGACTATCCAAATAATATAATAACACTAGACCAAATTAGAAGACCTTGATAAGAATATTGAAAACTAAAAAGGAGAGAGTCATAAGGCACAATCTCAAAGCCACCAAAATTGCATGTCACTCTTAAGACAAATTTGAAAATCACCTATAAGATTATAAAGCTGAGTCAAACTAAAGTTACAGATCACAAAGCTGAGTCAACTCAAAGTTATGGAATATAAGATTTATGGAAATAGAACCTTACCAATCAGGACTAAAAGTATATATAGTATGTCAAAATGAAGAATCACAATAAATAATAACTACAACTCATAAATATATATCCAATCATAACTACTAAAGTCTATAACTACATCCATGCTGATATTTAGAATACCATTGCCAACCAGACAACAGCACCCTTGCCCCTCATGAATATCTATAGTTTAGCATCTCTCTACTTTATAGAAGACTAATGGAATACCCTGAACATACTTAGTAAGATCTACCAAATCAGACAAATATCAAGCTTATATCAGATTAGCTGCTTTCTAGAAGATATAGTTAACTACCACCATAATATAGATATTACCAAAATGTCTCAACAGTAGAAACTCATTACCTGTAAACACCAAGAGCTCTTTTATAAGTACAGTACCTTTATTCTCTGCCTCTAAGTTACTACTGCTGAAATGATTACTATCTTGACCTATATTCAAATTAATAATATAGTGCAAGAACTCAACTACAAATATATTAAGTATACCTAAACTACAGATAGATACTTCTCACATTTAGATAATTATATTCTACAAATGCCTTAAGTTGAATATACCAATAAGGATAGCTATGATATAATTCAGTTTGATAATATTAAGTAGAAGACAACAATCTCTCTAACACTGATATGACCTCTAGTGTGTCTGTAGGACATGAGTGTATCTGCTGGATATAGGTGTGTCCTCAGGACATAGATAAATAATCTTGATTTGGTATCCTGGCTAATTATAAGTATAGCAGGTAAGAGTAGCTATGCTATGCTAGGAGTTTATATCATCTGGCTATATTATACTATTTGCTTATCACATCAGCCTCTACTGAAGGATAGTCTGCCTCAGACTGTTCTTCAGTTATCATCCAAATAAGCATAAGCAGCTTCCACATCTATATCTATTCCATCATCTTCATTATCTGTACTATGGTCACTCTATTCTAAGGGCTCCTCTTTTTCTTCAGAGAATAGGGTCTCAACTTGATAGATATTACTAAGATAGGTGGGTAGGGTTATTCTTTGGAGATTATTTAGGAAGAACTGTACCTGGGTTAAAGCTGAAGGAATCTGTTTGTAGATTGTGTATAGTCTTTCTGCAGCAGTGGTATTCCTTCTATTCAGGCCAGTGGTGTTACAGATATAGGCCAGATCTGGGAGGGAAGATTATACAACTGTTCTCCAATTGCATAGTAGGCCTATAGCTGATAGACCTAGAGTAATCTTTCAGTCAGAGTGAGGTTTTCTTAATGAACCCAGATTCTTCAAAGATATGTTCCATTGGGTTCTTGGAACTATAGCAGGGGAACTGGTAGAGCTTTGAGAGAACTGAGGATAAGAGTCTGGAGGTAGTTGTCAATTCTCTGATTCATAGTGTAGAGAGAGGTATATCTTGAGGTAATTGATATATACTGGTGTCCTCAGGGTTCATCCATCCATGCTTCTTAAATAGATGCTGGTTCCTCTGATATTGTACAAGATAAGATCCTTCCCATTTGGGCTCCAGTTTGATAGTAAAATTTATTTCATGCTTCTCCAAACTAGTACTTGATCTCCAATCTTGATCTTCTGATCCTTCTGCTTCTGATTATAGTACTTCTTCTGTCCTTCTTGAGTCTTGATAATCTGAACTCATACTTGATTACATAACTGTCCTGTCTTCTTGAGGAGGTCTCCAAGGTTCTTATGGTCAGCAGTTCTGATTTTCTTAGCAAACATCATTTCAAAAGGCTTTTGTTTGGTAGAGACAGCAGAGATATTATAGATTTCCCATAGGATCACAGGTAAGCAGAGGTCTCAGTTGGTAGGATTGACTCAAGCAAGTTCTTTCTTGATGGTCTGGTTCATTCATTCTGTCATACCATTGGTCTGAGGATAGTATGATGTGGTCTGTTTGAGATGGATCTTATGAATTCAGATATAACTTATAATTATATTGTTGATGAATTCTGTGTCTCAGTCAGAGATAAGTTCTTTTGAGGGTCCATATCTGAGTATGAGTCTATGGAAAAGGCCTACAATAGTCAAGACATCTGCAATTTCCATTGGGAAAGCCTTGGACCACTTGGTCAGATGTTCTATAAATATAAGGATGTACTTTTTTCTTCTTGGTATAACTGGTAGAGGTTCAATTACATCTACTCACTATCTTTGAAAGATGTTGTCTGGTGGTACAATTAATTGTAGTGGTGATTCCTTCCTTGGTACTTCTGGCAGATGTTATATTTCTTAAGTATGTCCCAGACTTATGTTCTGAAATTGGGCCAATGTTGGTATATTATTTGCAGCTTTTCTTCTATAATTGCCTGTCCTTGGTGAGCTGTCTGGTATTCTTTTCAAATGAGGTCTTTTTGTACTTTGATGGTTAGAGAGACTTTCTTTAGGGTGCAGTTCTATTGTACACCCTTCTTCTGATTCATTGGGGTTGATAGGAAAGTATATCAACATTGTTGTAAGCTTTATCTGCTTTGTGGATAATAGTGATTTTGTAATCCTGAAGGTTAAGGATCCAGTGGGCTAGGATTTTATAGAGTTTCTTATAGTTGAATAGCTATTTGAGAGCTGTATGGTCAGTTATCAGAGTGAACCTTTTTCTGATGAGATAATGCTTGAACAGAGTGACAGTCCATATGACTGCAAGGTATTCCAATTTGGTACTACCATAGTTGGTCTGCTGCTGATTGGTAGCTCAGCTTGTATAAGCTATTATATGGTATTATTGGTCAGGTCCTCCTTGGGCTAGAACTGCTCCTAGGCTATCTTTAGAGACATTTGTATATAAGCTGAATGGCTTCTATAGATTGGTGGAGATAAGAATTAGTGCTGTAGTCATATGGTGCTTGAGTTCTTCAAAGGCTTTCTCTTGTGATTCCATCTATTTATAAGGCACTTATTTCTTGAGATGGATTCGGATTAGGGCAGCAATTTGGGCAACATCCTTGATAAACCTTCTGTAGTAGGATACTAGCATCAGGAGTAATAGTGATTACTTTGGGGTCTTGGGTACTGGCCAGTTGTTGATCTTCTCAGTTTTCTTTAAGTCTGCATGAGTTTCTTCTTTCAAAACTATAAATCTAAGAAATTCAGGTTTCTGTTTCCTAAAGTAGCATTTCTTAGCATTGAGTCTCAGGTGGTTCTTATAGATGAGCTTGAAGAATTCTTCTAAGTAGTACAGATGTTCCTTGAAATTTGCTGAATAGATATTGTAATCATCTATATATATAATCAGATAGTAGTAGATCAGAGAGGTATAGACTGAATTATCTCTAGAAGGTGGGAGGTGTATTGCAAAGTCCAAAGGGCATTCAGAGGTATTCAAATTGTTTTTCTAAAGAAAGGAAGGCTGTCTTCTAAATGTCTTTTGGGTCTATGGAGATCTCATGAAATCTCACAAAAAGGTCCATACTGCTGAAGTATCTGGTATCTTGTAACTAGTGCAAAAGGTCATCAATTCTGGGCAAAGGATAGGCATCCTTTTTAGTGACTAAATTGAGTTTCCTGTAGTCTATACAGTGTGTCCATCTTTCTTTCTTTTACAATAAGTATAGGACTGGCCCAAGGACTGGTTGAGGGTCGGATGACTCTATTCTCTAAGAGTTCTTGAATGTGTTCCTTTTTGAATGTTTTTAGGTGATGGGATATACTATAGGGTTTCTATCAGATGGGTGTTGCATTTCCTATATTTATACTATAGTGGTATAATTGGTTATATGGTAGGTTGCTGTAGTCAGTAGTAAATATATCTTGATATTTATTGAGAAGTTCTACTAGTTGTTGCCATTGCTGGGGTATCAATTCTTCTCCAATGTTAGTGAAAGGCTTCATTGTCTTCTGGGTCACAGAGGGGCCTTTCCTTTCTTCTGAGACCTTTTGTCATTTCCCAATAAGTTTAGTTTATAAACTTCTCTGTAAGTTTAGTTGAGAAAAGGCACCAGATATCTTATGATGGTTCCTTTTGGTAAGATGATACTCTCTCAACTCTGGTTGGTTGCTCAGGAGTGCACTGGATTCATCTTGTCAGGAAATGTGCATCCTTCTATGTCAAGATTTTGGATATCTTTATTGAGTTTGAAGAAGAGGTTTCTGGGGTCAGGTGGTGTAAAGATTTCGAAGGTGGTTTGCTCTCCAGCCTCCAGGATGAGATTCTCATGTAGTTTGATAGATTGGCAGTACACTTGCTGGGGAATATTTCTCTTGAGGTGATTGACCTAAAGGAGATATACTTTCTTCTTATCTGAGTTTCCAAAACCTTCAGCTTGCCTTATTCCTTCAGTCTGTTTGGAGACTTCTTGTAATTGTGGTGTCTTGACTTTCATGAAGACTGCTTGGGCAATCTTTTGTCCTCTAATGATTTGGTACCATTCTGTACTACTATTGTGCAAGATAATCTTGATTTCACATATATATCCTCAGTCTATAGTTTCTCCTTCTATAATTATTCCTTGTCTGGCAAGTCCAGACCTTGAGGTTAGTTGGATGTAAGTTCCTTGGGGTGGCTATATAGCTAGTCTAGTTCTGAACATCAGTGTTCTTCCAGACTTAATGGATTCATCCTCCAGACTGTAAAGGTTATACCCTATATCTTCTTGATGAGCTTAGTTTGTGAGTTTGGCCTTAAGATATAGTAGAGCATATGGGGTAATATCTTTGCTGGGTTTGGGCTGTCCTTGGACTGAAGCTCTACTAGCAGAGAGTCTCCAAGCTCAGAGGTTGAGGTATGGCCATCAGGCTCCAGTAGAGGGATCTTGAAGATAATTGATTCCTCTCTTTCCTGTTGAGTTTAGGGCTTCCATGAAGTTGCTGGTATCTTCTACTCATCTTTGATAAGTTGTATGTCTGATGAGAGCTATGTTGTCTTCTCCCAAATTATTGATCTTGAGAGTTCTTCTTCCTGGTTTCTTGGTCTGGCTTTTTTAGTTCAGGGTTCTTGTCTTCTCTCTTCAATGTGTGAATTTCAATATCTTGGCTGAGGTGAATCTTCTGATATCTGTAGTCTTGGCAGTCTGGGTGTCTTCTATAGTTGAAATATCCCATTGCTCAAAAATGCTATTCTCAGTTATTGATCTTTTGTTATCTTGAGAATTGATATCTATCTTGATCATAGGTTGGGGGAAGGGTGGCCAAGAGATATACTTCTGTTTGGGTAAATAGACCATGTCCTCTAAATCAACTTTGCAACTTGGTGGTGGGTGGTTGACTATATAACTGTAGTTGGGAGTTCTAGTCTTTAGAGAGAGTGGAAGACCATTTGATGTGGATATCTTCCTAGCCAAAAGGCTCTTTCTTGGTGAGTTTCTTGCTTTGGAATAATGGAGATTGTGCTGGGTCCTTCTTCAATATTCCAGGGGTCATTATTTTTGAATAGAGTCCAGCAAGAGTCATCCCAGGGAATGAGTTTGGGAGCCTCTTCTTCTTCAGGTACTTCTTATTCAGAAACCTCCATTTCAGGGATTTCTTCTTTCTCAGATGATTCTTGACTCCAAATTGCTTATACTTCTATAGTTTTAGCTACAGGTGTCTCTGAAATATATCTGCATTTCTTCTTCTTTCTTCTGCACTCAGAGTAAGCTGTACCAGGCGAATTCCTTATACCAATGATCTTGGTGGAGTGCTTGGGGCACTTGTGTCTCCTGAAGCTAGTGGGGGATTCTTAGATTTTTCCTGCAATGTCTCTAATAGTGATAGGGATGGTATTCCTGGCTCACACATTGTCTTCTAGCCTATCATCCACTAGGATGATTTAGGGATTGAGTCTGGGATCATTTCCATCTTCAGATTCTTCTTCTTCTTCTATGGTAGATTCTTTGCTACTGATATATTCCTTCTGAATAGTGACCTTCTTCTTCTTCTTCTATTACTCATAGCTGGTTACCTTAACTCTTTACTTCTTGTCTTAGTAGTCAAACTTGAGTACTTATTGATCCATATCAACAACTGTATTCATTTTCTTCATCCAGTTGGTATCAAGGATCATATCATAGGTGACAGCTTTGGTGACAATGGCTTTTAGGATAGAGAACTGAATGTGTCCAAGAGAGATGGTGATGTTTTATATGTCTCCAAGGGGTTGAGTTCGGGCTCTATCTGCTACTATAATGCTGAGGTTAGATGGTCCATCAATGGGCCATTGGAGGGTGTCCAGAAAATATTTACCAATGACACTGACAGCTGTTTCTATATTTATGAAGATTTTCACCTTTTGTCCTTCAATGTCACCATATCAGTAGGTACTGATACATATGTCTCTCTGCAGCTTGAATAGGGGTGGGAGCTAGTTCTTGCTGTAGAATTGGGACTTGGTCAGTGCTAGACCTGGTGGTCCTCAGCAATTTGTTTCAGACTCCAGCTGGTATCAGTTGCAAGAAATACAAGAGAGGAACTTCCATCTTGACTTCTTGAATCTTTTGCCAGACTTTATTGTAGATGTCTCTGAGTGTGGTCTTTAGAGTATACTTCTTCTTGGGCTTTGTGATGACAAGTTTCTGTTCTTCTTGCTCCATTTATTCATCCTCTGGAGATAGCTCATTTATTTTAGGGACAAAAGGTAAGACAGACTGGAGAGGTATATCTTCTTGTTTTTTTTTTTTTTTTTTTTTTTTTTTTTTTTTTTTTTTTTTTTTTTTTTTTTTTTTTTT
>RBNI01004291.1:0-14311 GCA_003990745.1 Jimgerdemannia flammicorona | reverse complement strand
TTTTTTTAATGGACTCATAGTCCCGCGGATTTTTATTGGAAGGGAACCTAGACTATATAGGCCAAAACCCTCCCCCACCACCCATTGAATAATATCTCCCCATTAACCTAGGCTACTAAATTGTCCAGCAGTCCCACCACTCCAGTTATGCCTGTTGAATACTGGCTAAGTCGACCCCCATGACATAGACTAGACTTGTCTGCTCACCAGGACTGGATCATCATTTACACGTGAGAGCACACCTACGTGTTGGATCTAGCAGTGCCGGGACTGAATAAAGAATAGCCCCCCGAACCCCAAAGGAAAGCTCGAGGCAAATAAAAACCCCCCAACCAACCAACAGAGAGCAAAGTGGATTCAAAGCAGGTAAGTAAAGGACTTATACACAGCACCTTCCCCAAAGGACTTACACATGGGCTAGAGTCTGAAAAGACCCCACTCCCACTCCCCGAGCCTGTGGGCCTCAATCATGTTGCCATATCAGCTCCCGGTTCCAGTCGGGTACTGCCAAATGAGGAAGGTTCCACTCCCCAAGCCTATGGGCCTCGATCGTATTGCCACATCAGCTCCTGGTTCCAGTTGGATACAGCCAGGATGCCAGCCCCTGTACCACCCCACCCCCCACCAGCCAATCGAAAGGCCCCACCGAAATATTGTCCACCCCAGCTCCGATGACCGCCCCCAGCCTGGCACCCCACTGGTTCACCATAATTGCCCTTCCTCCTATCTGTGATGGCCATCTCCCCTCCCATTCCAACATCACCCAAAAAGCAGTCACCTACGCCAGAACCACACTCGCCGGGAAGCTTGCTAAAGCCAGAGGGCCCCACCATAAGCACCGAGGACCTGCAGGTAACCTACACTGAGCACTTGACGCCCAAGATCGGCCGACTCCCTACATAGCCCGAGACACACCGAGACAACACCTTGTTGGTGACGGCAAAAGGAAGAAGGCACCATACCAAAACGGATGCACTCTAGATGCAGCCGAAGACACCAGAAACCGCGAAAAAGTAGAGAAGACACCGATCGGACACCGATAAAGAGGCAACTCATCACCATTGCCCTCCTCCCACCATGCCCATGCAGGCACAGCAAACCAACCTGAGGTAGAGGGGGTAATAATAGGGGAAAGGGGACTTGGAAGGTTGCCTACCAAACCTTGTGACCGGTAAGGTAGCAGAGAAAGGAGCGCCAAATTTCTTATCTCTATTTACTCTATTATGTAGCAGATTATCAAAAATGTAAAATCTATCTAAAAAAAAAAAAAAAAAGTTTAATTAAAATAAAGTACTTAAAAGATTGTTCATTATATTAAAAGTTCTAAAAGTTAGCCAGCCAATGTTGAGTTAAAGCTAATAAATTAAAATTAGACTTTTTTACTCAAATTATATATATAATGACAAATATCAATACTGTAAAGATAAGGATATCAATTTATGTTGAATTTTTGTATAATCATATTGAATGCACAATAGGTCAAATATAGTAAGGTTGGCAAGAGAAAGGTAACATCAAATCATCAAAATCCCATCGAAGGAAATAACAGTAGAAGTGGAACACTCACCTGGAGGCTAGTGTTTACGCTGGAGGACTGTAACGCCACCCTGAAAAGTGATCTTAGACGTTCCACACCAACCTCGCAGGGAAACCAAATGGATTTGAAGAGTAAAGCGTGAGACTAACCAGATGTCAACCAGTCGCAATTAGTAAATGGGCCGTGGACGGCAAACTGGAATTATCTAAAAAAAGATGCACAACATGGTTAGCATGAGGGGGTGGCGGACAAAGGGTATCGCAACGACGTCAACATGGAACATGTGCAATGTCGAAGCCACATATTCTGTCTATCCCTCGTCGACAACTGAGTGATTGCTTCCTAAATATCCACCATGCAACACCTCCCACTTGAGATACTGGTCCAGATATTCCGCCTTCTAAAGCAACTGCACAAGATCCGGACCTCGAACACCTTACCGCCTCCCACGTCTGCTCCCTTTGATTTATGGAGGACAGGCTGCTAGTTGACCCATATTTGTTTCTAGTGGGTTCGGACGAGCGCCACTGTGCCGTCTTAAGAGCATCCTGATCGGCCCGACAGGATAATCGAAATTCTGGATATCATCTTTCCGTCTGACGATATCGTGACGATCCTTCAGCTCAACATTTACAGCGACAATAGGAAGGACGATAACGTCACCATTCACTGTAAGAGGTTTGGGCTTACCATACGAGACGTCCCACTCTACGGCTTCTAGTTCGAATGCTGTCGGTGGAAGCCAATCGATAAACAGCATATGGACCTTTAGGTTTGCAATTATTTTCACACATACCATATCTCCATTTGCATACCATAATATGTTCCCACATATCAACCAACCAGGAAAGACGTCTTATTTGTTCGCCTCTTTCACAATGAGCACGACATTTCCGAAAAAATCTGATCATGTGACATACGTATTTTCATTGTTACATGTATACTTCATATGATGGTTTCAGATGGCTTCACATGCGTTTCGACATATCCGAGGTCGATTGCCTCGATTATCAACATGGCGTCATTTGGGGAGACGCCCGCATGTCCGATTGGTAGTTGGGTCTAAAAAGCATTTTGGGTGTGTCACGATTTCAACAGGATACTAGAATTAGATTGCCACATCAAAAGGTGACTCGGACGTAATATTTGTTGCCTACATAATTAATACAAACATGAATGCACTCAAATCAAAAATGTCCTTATCTCATTTGGTCGGGTTTGATTTGAACGAACTCACATGACCATATGACGTTGAGGTAATTGAAAAGCCACAAATTTATTCATATTAAAATAAGTCTGAGTCTCCTTCCTTTTTCTCCAGAGTGACACTATTTTTCATACACTCACTTCTTTATATCAACATCTCACACTGTCAATATGCCAAAGACCCAACCTCGTACCTCCGCCTTTGGTGCCATCAAACTTTCTCGAGACATGGCCACACTCATCAACAACCCAATTGGCAGCGATGTTCGTTTTTTGGTTGGTGGAGCTGACACCAAGGACGACAAGAGCCATAAGGCTGAACCAGTCACAATGTACGGCCATTCACCAATTCTCTGCTGTCGCTCCAAATACTTCGAAACATTGTTCAGCAACGACTGGAAGGAGAAGACCAGCGGCATAATTCACAAGCCCAACATTTCGCAAGTCACGTTCCATGCACTCCTGCGCTACATATATACCGGGAGCGTCGAGGTCAACGACAAGACAATTCTTCTTGATCTGATCGCTGCTGCTGAAGAGATGGAATTAGACGAACTGAGTGTAGAATGTCAAGCCAATGTGATGGAGGTGCTGAAACAGGTTGTCTCAAAAGAAGACGACGTTGATGACGAGAGCAGAACGTCGGAGTGCCTTCCGTTCAACCTCGCAGTCAGTACGTTTCTCATCCCTGGATTAATTCTCGCACATCAACACACTCTCCCTGAATTCTTCCAAGAACTTCTTGACTTTACCGTTATTCATATGGAGATCATCCTCGAGTCTACCGTCACGCTCGCCACTTTCTTCGATGAAATTCCTCCTAAACTTTTCAAGCAGGTCCTCACCTGTGACAAGCTTCCCTTAGCCGAATTTGAAGTCTGGAACTTGGCTTTTAGCTGGGCGTGTCACCACACCAAGGTTTTAAAACCCATGGTCGAATCACAGGTGAAGATGAACTTTGCCAACGAAATTGACGAGGACACACACTCGGAGAAGACGTCAAGCAACGTGACTTCCGATGACGCTGGGGGGATTGATCAGCCGCTCATTTCGGCTCAGCAGCTCATGGCGCTAAATGCCGCACTTAGACCACTGACTCCGGCGATCCGTTTCACCCTTTTCAAGCCGGAAGAGTATGCCAATTCTGTCGAAACTCTCGCATTCTTCCTACCGATGCGCCGAGCTATGGAGCTCCAGCGGTTCTTCTCCCAGCCAAACAACACATCGACTGAGACGCCGAGGATAAAAGGCAGGGTTAAGAGCGAGGATAAGAGCGTACTTTCTTCGGACATTGCCAATTGCGAGTCATCGATGCTATTGAAAACTTGGATTGTAGAAGCTAATGGGATGGCTGGATGTAATTCGCCGGCAAATTTGCGGTTTAACAAATTATACCAAGCTTCCATTCATGGCTTTGAAGCCTCTACCTTCCATCAAAGGTGCGACGATCAAGGACCTACGGTCGTGCTCGTAAAAAGTTCTGACGGACATCTGTTTGGTGGTGTCAACTTCAACCCTTGGAAATCAAGCGTTGGCAACTATGTTGAGTCCAGGACAAACTTTGTGTTTGCTTTGAAAGATGGACTGCATCGACAATCAGTAAAATTCCCAATCTCCTCTTATGCGTATGGAAGCGTCAACAATTCAAGTTATGGAAATGGACATGCTCTGATAATTTACAATAATTCGAATACGGCATCATCCAGCAGCATCTTACCAGGAGGTTATTCCGTTACTGATGTATCGACTACATCTCTTGCTGGTACGCAAAATTTTACGGTCGCCGATTATGAGGTGTTCTCTATTTCGAAAGGGTGACGACCAACAACAAGCAATGAAGTGATGGAGAACAGTGTAAAGACGTTATGTTATTTGTGGGACATTGGCTAAAAAATGTATTACATATATCTGATGTTGTACATCAAATCAAGCGAAAGTTTCCTTTCTTTTTTGCTTCTGATTTGTACTGTTCCTTTGTATAGTTTGGCTTAATTCAAATAAATGAATTTATTCTGTGCAATCGAAGAGTGTAGGCTCTTACAGATGATGTGATCTACAAAAGCAAAAGCAAATGTGACAGAATTCAAGTAACAGTACCAGAACATTTGTATAAAGCCAGAAATCACATGTCCCTCGTCGTTTTTCGTGGACTCGCAGTTTACAGATATGTAAGGTTATAAACGTTTCCAATGACCATAATTTCCTGGCCAATAACTCTGCTACAAGGTCCAAATCCGGTTTGCGGTGCATGATCGACAACGGATTTTGTTAACACAACCGGGATCGTAAAACACCGGCTTTGGCGCCCCACAACCTTGTGAGGAGGGCCGTAAATTAAAATAGTTACGCTTGTGTCTGATGGTATGCCCAAACGTATATACAGCAAATAAAAATTTGGTCTGTCTGAATGTGGTTGTACTACGGTTTACTTATTTTACTTTCGTTATCCTCTCATACTTGCTTTCGATACTTTCCAGGTACACAATATCAGCCCAAATATTTTCGAAACCCCTACCATTCCAATGTCAGCAGCCAAATGTTCTTTGAGAATAGTTAAACTCTTTTCGAGAGCAACTCGGCCTTGTCAAAAAAATTTCTTGCACACCATATTGCCCTTCCGGTAGCGACGAAACCTACTTCTGCTGCCGCCCCCCTGCCACCGTCGCACGTTCTGCGGCGATATCAGCTAACCTCAGAAAAAATCTCCAAAAAGCCAGCCATTTGCTGCTTCTGCTACGGCTATGGTGGTCGTACCGGTGGCGATGCGGCTGTTCCTACGATGACCCAACAGACAGAGCCTCCAGCTGTGCCCGGAATTGTGTCAGTCGATCTGTTTGATAATGTTCGATATGACACTTTCCATCGCGTTTTGGTACCTCCTGAGATTTTCATATTCTCTGTTAAAACGCAGGGAAATTTTCGGGTTCTACGAAAAATATTTGCATGGTTGGCGAGATCGCGCAGCCCATCTCTGAATATCCTTATATAATTATATATAGATGGTCGTACGAATTGCAAAAAAAAAAAAAAAAAAAAAAAAAAAAAATGATGAGCTTTTATGAGTGCGCAACCTGTAACTATTCTTTGACCACGAGCGTGTTCCTTTGATTGGCGTGAGATCTTGTTGCATAGTTTGGGCGCAGCACACAGATAGTTCGGGCACAGCACATAGATAGTTCGGGCGCAGCACACAGATATGGCGGTCAGTATCCGGAAACCAGGGCCAAGGTTCGGCAAGGAAACAGGATTTAAGATGTTCGAAAAATAATTTGTTACACGCGTTATTTCCTATCAGCAGGAAAATTCGTTACTGTTAAGTGTCGTTCATACCCGTTAGCCGTGAGTATACCTGTTGGCGTAAAATATGTGTTCCATGTTACTTGTGATATGGGTAAAGTTTTATTTGCGAGGAAATTTCATGCTATACGCCCCAAATATCCGCTGCTGCCAAGTGCAAAAAATATACCATTCTTACCCTTCAAGTCACTCCTCTTGGCCTTGTTTTCATTACTTTTGACCATGGCTGTGATCCAAGACCGCAGGCTTGTCATTATAAATACCCGTCTTTCTTCGAAATTAATTGTATTCATAAAGCCGATTTTTCCCAATATACATATGCTATGAGCAAGTGTAAAGATTGGATCATTTCACTGACTTCTGCCTCTTGCCTCATTGGGGTTATTATCATCCTCGAGCAAAGCACACTCTAGGGGACAGTCTATTCAGTATTATGGTTCATCATCAACGTTGGGGTTTCCACCCGTTTGGCAGGCGCTGCAATTCGCCCTTTAAAAAAAAAACAGGGTCATCCCAGATGTGCATGAGAAATGCAAAGAAAAATATATAAAGGCGTTTAGGTTTCAGCTCATCAAATAGTTGACTGCAAGACTTGGATATCGCCGGATTCCATACTATAATGGCGGTCCTGGCATACGAGCCTAGAGTTTGTTGACGATATAACCAAAAGTGGGATCGGGACGCCGGGTTAACCCACCCACGAGGGTTGGTTTGGTGTGACCCCGTCTAGGGCTTGGAATATTTTCTCGCGACAGGTTGATTTAATTATAGCTCTCGATTACGCCACCAACGCGAATATAAGCCACACGAAGAAGGAACCAGTCATAAGTATGACGTACAGAACGTTAAATATTTACTACTTTACAATACATTAACAGGGCTTCTATTGCGCGTTCGGATTTCCATTCAATCCTCGAACCAATAGTACAAGATATCTCTATTATAAATGTTTCCTCTGTGCGAGTAATGTCCAAAATCGCAATTCGAATCTCGTGTGCAAGCCTTTGCCATACGTCAACAACGCAACTCTGTCCCCTATATAATTACAGTCCAGACTCCGATCACTGGCCTAGCGCTCGTCCATTCTGCCCCCGACATCTACCATGAGGATACCCTCGACGACAAGCGGGGCGTGTCTGGGTACTGTCAATTTCTCCTGTTCAAATGCGAAATCATGAATAAATATCCTTGGGCCTCAATCAATGCAAGGAGATCCCGACACACCGTGTGGCGATTTGCAACATGTTTTAAAATAAGTGCCGGAGTTTAAACTCGAAAGCGTAACAGCTCTACGTTTTTTATTTTGTTTTTCACAGTTTTTGGTCGCCATGTTCAATTTTGCATTCGTAAATTTCACATTCATGCTTGGTTAGAACAAAGTATGCTAGAACCTGCTAGATTTTGCACAGGAAATAATAATTCATTTGGTAGAACGCATCATGTTGTTTTTGGTCGGATAAGTAAACACACACATGTGGTGGTATGCTGGAACTCCACACAGTTCTTATATAAATGCGAGCTTCAGTGTGGTCTGGGTCATGTTCCGTTTCAAGGATATGGCTCATCCGCGTGCCGCGTGCGCCATCGGCGCCGATGCTGTTTTCTGAAGATGCGCAGAGGATAGATGAGCAAACACACATAGGTGGCGGAACCCATCACAAAGATACAGATGATGGTTCAAGCAGTTCTAACATGCCACTGAGATCAAGGTTTGTCAGCACCGTGTTCTGCTTGAGAGACTCGGCAAGTTTGCGTGCACCCTCGGTATAAACCCTTCTACTTTGACATAGATGAAAAATAAGTGTAAGCTAAGAGTTTTTGGTACACAGTATAGAAATGTAACTTAATCTCATTTCAGGACTATCACTTTATTATATGATTTAAAAAAAGAGGGCCAACAAAAAAAAGGGTTTCTAATGAAGCGCAAAGTTTATCACTATCGCACCTTAAGAAAACAGAACCGGTAATTCTGGGCAGGAACAACTGATATACGCGTCGTGGGAGAGAGGGACAAAAAATAGGACATGTGATACCAACCACAAAGGTAAAAGAAACTCTGTGACAGACTTACCCGTCTTCAGGGTACGGCTGTACCAGACGCGATCGTCCCCGACGTTATCTACACGGCTTCGAAAACGAGCATGGTGGATTAACGAGGATTCCCATTATTGTGTACAACCCGGCCTTCAATGCCAAGAAGGTCTCTGTCCACCACGCAGATCGCCCCATCCATCCTCGCAGCCCTTGGTTTGAAACCACGCGAGTCGGAGGCGTCATCAATTGTTTTAGAAAATATTATTGAGTGACGCACAGATAGCAGTTGGATCATTTTTTGGCGACATATTTCTCGTGAACATCGTGACACGTCATTTATGTGCAGGAAGTGTTCAAATTCCAGGGTTTTGTATGACACTATACAACAACGAAAATCTTAAGAGTCGTCATAACATGACCCACCCTTCCCCCTTGGCTCGGAATAATTTACGTTTTTATTAACGTAAGTGTAGCTATTTTGTTTCTCCACCGCTGTACATTTAAAGAACGACACAGTCCATCGCTATCATCCGTATCTTTGCCATACCGCAGGATTCTACAATGCCCGAAACAGGAGCACACACCCATGTTCGTGAACAACGCGGATAAATCTTATTCTTTTTATATTCTGCGTGAGATGTTCGAAAGTAAAATATAAAACGTCCCTCATTTCCCTTAGGTGGCCCCGCGCGAACTGAAGTACACTATGCGGATTTTAGGTTGAGTATTTTGAGACGATCCTTGCAATGCATGATGGCGTGGGACCGAGAGTCCGTTCGGGCGACATGCGTCCGTGCAAAGGGAATGAAAATGAAATAACTAGCGAAATAAATGAATAAAGCAATATCCAGTGATGTTCATGCAATCCCAACCAATCAAACGACTTTCCTCCCAAATTCACCCACCCTCTCCTCACTCGCATGCTCTCCTCTTGACGGTATCTCGTCGGGATCGCCGATGAATATGGGTGAACAAATGTTACCGGGAGCCCCGCCCTCGCCGCTCACACGCCTCGGCGGAGCCGATAGCCTATGGCAGTGCCCCACATCTCCACTAACTTACCGATGACAGCGTCAGTCTCCTCCTCGGGATAGAGCACCCCGAGCCAGAGTCACCAGACCGCTGTGGAGATTAGCGAGATGCAAGGGATTGGTCTTGGAGATCGTAGAGGTAGAGCATGAAAGTTGGAAGGGTGGGTCTATTTTCGGTGATTCGGAGAGGTAGAAGGTGGGATGTATATACGTGTGAGAATCATAACAAAACAAATACAAATCGATGATGGACCAAAATCGTAGCCTACTCACCCAAATTCACTAAATCTGGATAAGAACCCAGTGGCAAAGCGGTGGTGCACGGTGCACGGTGCGCCGCAGCGTCGCTGTCGTTGTCACCGAGGGTTCCGCCCGCAACGTGGTCGTCGATGCTGATGACGACGTGTCCGACGAAAACTTTTGCGCTCGGGGCAGTTGAAAGCTGCAAAATAACCCATTTGCCGAAGGGTCGCTTTGATTTTCGGTTGGGAAGTAGTGCGAAATAAAGGAGTTAGCAAGCTGATGATGTGTTCCCGACCCTTGCCAAAACTTCTTCCGCGCGCGTCTGAAACAAACAGACATATCCACACTCCACCCGCAACCTACATACCTCAACCCCAAAGATGTGGCCAAAGGTCCAGCAACCCAGCGCGATGGAGGGCACAAGGACAGCAGCCGAATAGAAGACGTATTGTGACATCCGAGCTGATGAAGCCATGGTTGGACCAGGCAGCGCAGATCTTGCCTCCGGTGAGCGGGATGAGTGTGAACCAGAGTGGGACCGGCCGGGCTAAAAGGAAGACCTTGGCATTGCAGTTGGAATGGCGGACAGCTTGCTGTAGGATGGGGTTAATTTTTCTTTCTTTTTTTTTTCAGTGGAGGCTTTTGTGATGTGGCCAGCATAAACAGCAAGCGAGCCTATTGGATAACACGGGCAAGGGCGTAAAGGTATATATCACAAGTTGGGAGCACGCATCAATCAGAAATACAAGCTATAGAATCGATAAACCCGCGCCTAAAGAGGAAGGGAAGGGAAGGGAATAATAAGACGGACCTTAAAGGCAACATAGGCTATAGTCATGCATCCATGACCTCGTTCACACACATTCCCTTCTCCGGTTCACCTGTCCATAGAAACGTGCCGCCTTCGTGAAGCTAGAGCGTGGTGATGGCCGAGCAGGGCAAGGTAGGATGAGGGTGTGCGGGGTTGGGGGGACTGATCGGATTAAGAGGCTAAGGAGGCTCAGAGGCTTGGGTGTCTGGAATAAACAAAACCGCGTGGTCACCCACTTGGGACTGCCAGGACTGCCGACGGCGCCCGTGGCAAAAGTAGGGTCGCGAAACCTATGAAAAGCATATATCAGGAAGCAAAAAGAAGAAGGCCCAGGGTCGGACGCCAAGGTCTGCTTCATTAACGATCCATTGCGCTATATGGACCTCATGCTCATTATGGGAACCATCGACGCGCTCTCATATAACTCTCCCCAGCACGTGGCCCTCAGCAATTACGCCTGCGCTGGTGCCAAGTGCTCTCAGGGTCATCCATCTGGAACTCGTGGAAAGCCGACCCAAGGTCATCCGCCTGCGACTCAGGAAATGGCGACTCCGAAGAAATTGGAGTAAGACCGATCGCGAATTGAGACTGGCCTTGTCGTTACAGAAGATGGCACAGTTATCGAATTTCCCAATGGCCTGCAGGGACCTTATCGTACTGCAAGGGTTTCAAATCTGTTCACGACGGCGGAAACGGGATTATGTGAGTGGGATATTGTCATTGAATCAACTAGCACCTCTAGTCCTTTCAATGATGTTGGGTTGGTTTCGGAAGCTTACAACTCATTTGATAATCATATGCACTGTTCCGCCCCATCATGGACTTTTACATCAGATAACTACCAATATTATAGACTTTACGTCAATGGTAGCATCATCAACCAGTCGTATGGCAAGAGTATCAAAATCGGAGATGTTGTCTCCTTCCACTTTAACATGGCCAATCGCACATGCTATCTCTCAATCAATGGACATAATTACGGTATTGCATGGCGCGATCTTCCCAACAAGGTTTACCCAGCCGTTAGCTTCAGACCGGGAGCTAAATATCAGGTTAGATCTCACACAGTGTGATCGGCCCAGACCAAGACACATTCTGACCTCCTTTCCTGAAGAATGGCATTTCTGGTTTCTGGTTTCTGTACCTTTTTGCATGTACTAGCATAGCAGAATTATAGGTACTTTTACCTCACATAGCTGTGGAATGTATATCGATTTCATATTATTAAAGGTGCAACTGAAGGAAGAATATATATGGTGATTGTAAAAGTGTTTGACATTGTAACAATATTCAATGACATCATCCACTTTGCATGGGGTCACTACACTCACATGTAGAAGATGAGAATTTGGTTCATTACATAGTATATGGGGATACCATCATTTGCGCTATGTAATCACATTGCACCATCACTATATGAAACCTCCTTTTGTCCCAACCATACGGTGAAAACCCAATCTTACATTTGATTGATGGTGTGGCGTGGAGCATAGCTCAGGTCCCTTTTCCAAAAAATAAAATCAGTCTTTCCCAAGGCTCATATTCTTCCCATCTCTGCTACATCTAAAAATTATAAACCACGATAGAAAGTGATCTTGAATTGAAAACAGAACTCATTTTTCTTCTCAACAATCCCACCCTCCATGATACCACCATCGCCTGCACAGACGGTGTCGAGGTCAAGGCCTGTGGAGCCTTCCTTGCCACGAGGTCCATGGGCCCGAACCATCCGCAAACGTTCCCACCAAAAGGATCGTTCTCGACAACATCAAATCCACCATGCTCAAAATCATCATTCTTTACATCCACACTGAGACCATCAGGGCCACTATCCTTTCACCTGAGTTGGCTATGGAGGCATACCATGCTGCCAGATTTTTCCATCTGCCAAAGCTCAGCAGGATGGTCTGATCTTGCATTTCATCTGTCGCCCCAAAAGGATTACATTAAATACAGAGCAATAAAGCCAAGCATTGGTATTGCTCATAGCATTGATAAGATTCGTCAGGTTCAATTTCAGTCTCGATGGTTCCTTTTCAATGCAAACCATCATGATAGACTGAGTATTTGCAGACAACAACCGCAGCAAATTTCTGTTGACCTTTTGCAGCTTATGACTTAGAGTTTGCAGTCTTCAAGACCACAAGACAAAACCAGTCTATCAGTGATGACCTCACAATCTTAAATGCTCTGTCGAGACCAGGACATCTCGATCGAGATTAGCATATGGTCTCTGTACATGATTGGGATTGGTTGGCACCGTGGTCTCATATATACCTGAATTATTTTTAGATTGATCATATATTTCTCCATTTAGCTGAGTATTGTGTTCCTGTATAAGTATATACGTGATAATGCAGACAATGCAGATTGAATAATGCGGATAATATGGATAATATGAATAAAGTAAATAATGTGGATAATATGGATTATGCGGATAATGCAAATAAGGTGGACAATATGGATAATGTGGATGATGCGAATGATGCGGGTAATGCGGATAATGTGGATAATTCAGGTAATGCGGATAATGCGGATAATACTACAGATATTTTTTTTCTCGACATTATGGCTAAGTCACAGGATCTGATAGTGATGTCACTGTCCTGTAAGTCGCAACAATGCATCGGAGCACTACCCCTTCCACAAGCGCATTCTCATTACAGGGAATATGAACAGCCTCTCCGAAAAGGCACTCGAGTTACTACTCATACAATCATTCATGACCTTCAATACACCTTTTGTTGACTTGGTATGGTCCCATAGTCAGAACACACTAACTGACATTGAACGTCACGTGCACCTACTGCTTCTTGAGAATGTGAAGGAACCATACTAAGAGCCAGGTTCAGATGCAACATACTGGTGAGAAATGATATGTTATATGGACCTCATGCTTGTATGTCCACACCGTCTAAGGCTTATTGTGAGAACCATCAATGCGCCCGCAGACAGCTCTCTCTGAATGTGGCTCTCCGCAATTACCCGCCTCAATGACTGGATCCAGAAGACCAGGATTTCCTGTCATATGATAGGATCCACTGGCTCGTTGTTGTTGTCACCTTCTTCCTCTTCCACCATTTCTCCCCCTCATCCTCAGGCCACCACTCCTCTTCAGGTTCGTCTTCGCCACAGCAGTGTGACCAATATCCACTGGCAATACATCTCTAGCAGTGTAAGGCAAGGTGATGCTGACAGTGTCGGGTGATGGGGTGGGTGTTGCCAGGTCCTTCTCCCCAATGATCGGATAGTGAACCATGCTGACTACCATCACCATTGTCGTTGTTGTCCTCATCATCATCGAAATATGATCTCTAGCATCACTGAATTAATATCATTGATGTTGTCCTCCACACTGCCAGTGGATTGAATAACAATTTATGGTAGAGTGAACAAGAATTGTTAAAATAACCATGTACCCAACATCTTTACCAGTCCTAACGATCAAGTTTTTCATTACATACTACCTCTGTTGAACCCTCTAGATTCCTAATTCTACCCAATCCTTCAAAATACAACTTACCAACATACCTGACCCCCAATTTATACCACATTCATTTGGCATTGCCTTCCTCCTTCTACAATTGTCATAGGGCATGCCAAAGTGATCAATATAGGTTGTCCTCTCTATTGGTGAAAAGAATGGATAGATGCAATCAAAACAGAAAAAGGTTGCAAAATCATAAAATATCACATAAACAAAATAAACATATCGTCGTGCATCCCGACACCCCTATATGACCATGAGAATCAATTGGCATACAATATGTATATGTACCCTTTTGGGGCCGAATTGCCATATGCCAGATAGCAACTTAATAACTTGGCGCGCGCGGAGTAATGCCTTGTAGTTTGATGGGGACAGGGCCGCTGATGGTTCCTTGACCGAATCGGTTTTGTTTGGCCTAGGTGGAGGACGTGAGCTAGTGAGTATAGGTGGTAAGGAATGGAAATGACCGTACTTAGTCCAGTTGTTTTTGGACGCGCTCTTCGCTAGAAAAAAAGTGGCTTAGCCACGTGTTGACGTGATATCCGTTGCCGTTCTTTTCACAAAGTTATAAATCGGAACACACTTTATCATATATCGGCCTTGTTTTATATATTTATATATTTTTATTTCGCGACAAAAGTCATACAATTACATATGCAATG